>JBBPBX010000567.1:0-22336 GCA_038048925.1 Garcialebias charrua
GGACTCGCTCCATCACGGTTTTTCAAAATAAGATTGGACATGACACACAATGGCTGATTGATGGATGAGCTGCACGATCGGCATGGAATTTTTATTTAAAATAAATATTTTTAAATGACTAAGCACCTGTGTGCAGCCCATAGCTGTGGGAGAAGCTTCCTCCTGTAGCTGATCAGCTGATCTCCGTGCAGAGGGAGAAGTGGGCGTGGCCAAGAGTGCAGACGAAGGCAGAGAGCTGAAATCATGACATTCTGTGCTCTTTTAGATCTTATAGAGCTTTGCAGTTTTTCACTTATCGCGGGGAGATAAACAAGGGACTACACTGTACTGTTTTGTCCTTACTGCCTCTCATCTGCTATGAGTAACTGTCAGGGTAATCTTTTATAGTTTAATAATTTGCATGAAAAAAAGGACTGATGTTAACCCCTTCACCTCACTTGTACAAACTTTAAAAAAAAACAATAAATATAAATGGCCAGTCATCAAATTTGCTGAGAACTCTCATTGAGATGCTTCTCAATAGTCCAGCAGAATGTGCAACTCAAAGATAGAGTTAGACTCCTCCATCATCCAAGAGACAATGTCTTACAGATGTTTCATTATCTACGAGAACTGAGTGAGCAGGAGGCGTTGCTTTCACGTCACTGACCTCTCACCTCAAAATCAGCTCAGAACCAGGTTAACCATTACTGTTAGCAAAGTAACTGAAGCTCAGGTAAGAAGTAAACCAGCTTCACGATGGTGAAACCTAGCTGATGTTATCTAACAAAGTCAGGTCCTGTGGATGGATTATTCTTTATTGAAACGTTTGCCTTTTTTGCATAAAAGACGAAATGTTTCATCAAACCAGAATCCATCCACAGGACCGGACTTTACTTTGTTAGCTATGTCTACCTGGATTATTGAGCATGCATCAGGACAAGCATTACTTTGCTTTAACACTAACCCTGAAGGTTTGTTTAAGCTCCAGGTCTTGAGGCTGCTAAACCATCAAATCACATCAACCACCCACTTCCCCACCTTTTTCTGTTCAATTTTATGAAAGCACTAAGATGAAGGATATTTTCACATTTTACACCGCTTTTACATTTTGGTTTCTTTGTTGACAATGTAACGTGTGTAGTTCCTCAAATTGTATTTACGGTACCCAATTTTGAGAACTGGTAAAACCTTTTTTTAAACAAGGGCTGTCGTGCATATTTCGTGGTTCTCACCTCTTGACCAGGATGCTGGTGAGGGAGCGCTGGATGCTCTGTCTGATCTGGTTGTTGGGCTGAGAGGGTCTGGAGGAGGGGGCACTGGGTGCCGGTGGTACGAGCAGATTACGGGTTTCGTTCAGCAGGGATGGGACTGAAGAGAGCTTCTGGCCAGACGCTGAGGCTACGTTGCTGGATGGAGGCTGAGACACAGACTGTTTCTTTGGGATAACATACGTGGTCTTCGTGACCATCAGGGCACCAGTCTCATGAAGTCTGGAAGCTGAGGTAATTGGAGATTTTGAAGCTGGAGGCTGATTGGATTGTTTAGATGTAGTCGGTGTTGCAGTATTTAAGTCTGGCTTAGGCACAGCGCTGCTTTCAGGTTCTTTATCTTCAGAGACGCTCTGTAAAGGAGCCTCCTCAGTTACAGGCTGGGAAAGGAGAGAACCGTCTGTTGAGGCGTCCTCTGGACTTTGTTTAGAAGAAGTGGAGGCCTCACATTC
Organism: Garcialebias charrua; assembly: GCA_038048925.1. NCBI lineage: Eukaryota > Metazoa > Chordata > Actinopteri > Cyprinodontiformes > Rivulidae > Garcialebias > Garcialebias charrua. The sequence continues at coordinate 1,703 of JBBPBX010000567.1, forward strand.
TGTCTCTGTGTTTTCATAGACCTCAGTGGCTGTTAAGAAAAAGAAAACAGAAAAACCAGGGTATTTAAAAAAAAAGTGTTTGTTATTTGAGCCATAACACAGAGCACAAGATGTTTTTCATAAAATGTAACACTATTGTTTCAAAACAATGTTTTTCATCTAAATGGTTACGAGTGAAATATGAATTATGGTATTTAAATTTAGAACTTTGGGTAAAGCACGTTTCAACAGAAAGTTGTGTAAACCCATTTTTATGAAAAGTGCATTTAATATTATTAATGATAAATCCTTATTTTCTCTTTAAATATAACAGAAAACATAATCGCTCCAAAAACAAACAAAGGAAATACGCCACAAAAAAGCAGCAATACTTTTGGATTTAATTGCTTTTTTTCTTCTTGCATAGCAGTGTTTTGATTTTTATTTGTGGCTAACAAAAAATTCATGGGTAAGTTTTTATAAAATGTATGAATCAATTAGATGATTTGCACAAAATCACATCCGTTTCAAATGAAGTTAACCAAAAGTTCAAGAGCATGGAGGCTGCACAGCTGCAGAAAGAAAAGCTCTGCAGAGAGTGGTGAAGGCTGCACAGAAGTCTGTTGGAGTCAGTCTCCCCACCATCACAGACATCTACACCTCCAGATGCAGGAAGAGGGCCACCTGCATCATGAAGGACCCCACTCACCCAGCACACACACTTTTTGCCCCCCTCCCCTCAGGAAGGAGGCTGAGGAGCATTAAGTGTAGAACCACTACACTCAGGAACAGCTTCTACCCTGAGGCTGTTACGCCAAATTTACACTACATGCAGTCCGGCTCCGCTCCGCAGGTCGCAGCTGAGCGAGTCCAGTTTCCACTACCTCCGCTCCGCTCAGGTCCGCCTGGATGCGCCGCTCCGAGACGCATGCGCGGGAATTGCGAGATCGCGCGATAAATCAAGTGATAAATAAGTAAGTCAGAACAAAACAATTCATTCGGTGGAAGAAGGAGAACAACAGTAGAGACTGCTGCCTTGATCTTCTCTCGTAAATGAGCGACAGGACATGGTTTGAGCAACAGGAAGTGATGTATTACATTTCAGAATAAAATACTTTATTTATTTATTTATTTATTGTATTGCGTTTGTAGGCGTAGTCATAAATGATAGTTTGACAGCATTTTTGTACAAATAAATCCGTATAGAGCTAGGATTAAGTCCGCCCGTGGTGATTTTATTTTGTAAATACGGAAGTTGTGCTCGTTCCTTTTCCTGTTGGTGCGACGTAATCTTCAAAAGTTGACTCCGGCACAGCTCCGGCGTCCGGCAGAAATAGAAATATTTCTAATTTTGACGGACTGCCGTCCGCTCTCCGCAGCTCGCCGCCGCCGTGCGGAGCCAGTGTAAACTCTCTCATTGATTATAATGGGTGCGTATTTGCTGCGGAGGTCGGACCGGAGCGGGGCGGAGCCGGAACGCATGTAGTGTAAATTTGGCGTTAGACTCATGAATAAATAACCAGAATAATCACTGCAAAATATCACATCATGTTGCTGCTGATCCGTTTCATGTTGCTGTGTTCATTCGTGCCCATCTGCTCATACAGACTCATGTTCGTGCTGCTGTTTGGAGTACCGGTAATGTTTTCTATGATATTAGTGCTTAGTGTATTTTTAGTTGTTTTTCTTAGTTCATATCTTAGATGTTATTACCGTTCTTCTTTTACATTTTATTGTTGAATGTAACTGGGACCCTGTGTACATAATCTCGTTTCATCACACGTACCACATGTGGTACAAATGACAATAAAGATTCTCTGACTCTGACATAAATCTAATTTTTCCATACAGTGGGTGTACCTGGGTCTCGGGTTTCTGACAGTTCTGACCTGATGATGCTACTAAACAACGTCTGATTCCAAAAGGAAAAGGAAAGTGTGTTTTTTCATCTGCCTCACTAGGTGTCCTTGGCTGAGCTGTTTGGCTTAATGGATTCACTACACACCTGAGTAAAATCTTACAAAAATGGGAGTGGTGGAGCAGAGGTTAAGAAGGTGCGCTTGTGATCGGAAGATCGCCGGTTCAAGCCCCAGTACCGACAACATCCAAAAAATGTGGGTGGGATAAGTGAAGCAGTCACACCTGTCTCCACCCTCATCTGCCCCACTCTGGGCCCTTGAGCAAGGCCCTTAACCCACACCATCTGCTCCCCCGGGAACCCTAGATATCAGCTCTCTGCTCCACACAGAGGGCTGTGGTAACTCGGTGGTCTGTGGTTGTGTCAGGAAGGGCATCCGGCGTAAAATAAAAAATTGCCAAGTGTTCGTGCGACTAGTTCGCTGTGGTGACCCCTGATGAAGGGAGAAGCCGAAAGAACAAGAAGTAAAATCCTACAAAATCCAAGACTTGGTGCTAGTACTGTATAACTTTGGAAAAATGTGGTTTTGAAGGCAAAAAGTGGACATACCAAACATTGATTTTATTAGGATTTTTCTTTTGTTAGCTAAAATCGCATTTTGTAAACTCGTAAAAAGAAACTACAGTATTAAAGTTAATATTCTGGAAAACATTTTACTGCATTTTTCCATACTACCTCAATCTTTCGTACACATCAAATTATGCATGCGTGAACGTGAGGAAAATACAATTTGCCTTTATATATATATGAATATATTAAATATACATATATATATAAAGGCAAATTGTATTTTTTAAGAAAGCAACTCAACAAGTCCAACAAAATATTAAATGCTAAAATACCACAAGCTGGCCTGAAAATTTAAGGTATTGCTGCAAATACCTTAAAGTTCATGTGCTGAAATCTCAAACTTTCTCAAAAGATCTACAGATCTATTTCAGTTCTAACGACAGCCAACTATACTGTTCACTGTAACATTTAATAAAGCTAACAAGTCCGAAGGAGTTATTCTTTAAATACTATGTTTTTCAAAATTTCAGGGTGTAAGCTTCTTTTTTGCTGATTTCATTAAATTATTCCAGCAATTTTTTTCAAATTCAAACCTCACCGTATATTTTTTGGTTCACAAGACAAGAAGATGAGAATTTGTTTGAGAAATCACAAAAAAGATTAAACTTTTGCTTCAATTAGCTCTCAGTTACACCATCATAGTGCTTAATTTAAGCTACTGATTTTCTACAAGTGGACTTCAAGTGTCCCAGTGGACAAGATCTGCATCCTCAGAGACACATTTCCCAACCTACATTATTTCAAATGATGGACAACAAATTTTAATGAATGATAAATCAGTTCAAATGATAATCAGTGACAAAATTAACTTTCTTCATCATTTCACTAAAACACAATACTGTAACTTTAAAGTTATCATTTAAGTTTTAACATGGTAGTACCGGTAACTCTTTTTTGCCCTTCTTCAGTTTTATTTTATGAATATGAATGCAAACATTTTGGTGCCGTTATGCTGATCTATACTGATGCAGTAGAAGCACATCTATGGCTATTTAAAACATGTTCTGCAACCTTCTGCTTATAAAGGTAAGCAGGACTTTCATTTATATCTGAAATAGTCACTATTGCACCATAGCTGAGCTGCACTACATCTGTCTCAACAGACGAGAAGACAATCTGTCTCATCTCTTCAGAGGGTTCAAAGAGGAACCATTTTAACTAAAGCCGTTCCAGAACTTAACTTAAAGCTCCACTGACATCATCTTTTAACTTTCCATAAAATGGCACAACATATATATATATTAAGATTGACCTCTGATCGTTTTTGCTAAAACAATGTTAAATTAATTAAAATTCCTCTCAAAAATAGTTTAAAATTAGCGCCTTTTTTTTCATGATAAATACGGATTTTCCCGTCGCGCGATTATGACGTCAGACACAGACTCGCGTCAACTGCGCACATTGATACAATGGACGAAGATGCAAACGCATCCGTCCAATTTAGCCATTTAAAACTTTAGCGGATCAAGAAAGGACATCAAAGACTCTACTTCCTCAGACGGCTGAGACGTGCTGGTCTGAGAAGCTCAGTCCTCACCTCGTTCTACAGGTGTGCAGTGGAGAGCGTCCTGTGCTCCAGCATCAACGTGTGGCATGGAGGCTGCACAGTTGCAGAGAGGAAAGCTCTACAGAGAGTGGTGAAGGCTGCACAGAAGTCTGTGGGAGTCAGTCTCCCCACCATCACAGACATTTACACCTCCAGATGCAGAAAAAGAGCCACCTGCATCATGAAAGACCTCACTCACCCAGCACACTCACTCTTTGCACCACTCCCCTCGGGACGGAGGTTGAGGAGCATCAAATGTAGAACCACTAGACTGAGGAACAGCTTCTACCCTGAGGCTGTCAGACTCATGAATAAATAAATAATAAGAATAAACACTGCAAAATGTCACATCATGTTGATACTGATCTGTTTCTTGTTGCTGTGTTCATCTGTGACCATCTGCTCATAATGACTCATGTTCGTGCTGCTGTTTATAATGATGTTTTTCTACTACATTAGGGCTTAGTGTATTACTAGCTGATGTCTCTCTTAGTTAATCCTAGATGTTATTATTGTTTTTCTCTTGCATTTGTTGTTGGATGTAACTGGGACCCTGTGTACATAATCTCGTTTTCAACACATGTACTACATGCGGTGCAAATGACAATAAATTCTCTCTGACTCTGACTCTTTGTCTTCAGAGAAGCCAAAGTCTGTGGCGGTTCTACTCACGGGCCCGTGCCCGTGTAAGATGGACCCTGGCCCGCCCTCCGAGCAGAAGCGGAACCATGCTCATGGCACATACCGATACCAGCCTTGTTTACGTATCGATCCAACCCATGATGCACGTTGGCTTCAAACTATGGAATGGATTTCCTGAACGGAGGCGTGTCTCATGAACCCAGAGTAACAAGACCCGCCTCACATTCAGGAAATCCAGTTCATAGTTTGCAGGCAGCTACAAGCGTGAGGGGCTGACTGAGTACTCTGTTGGGTTTGTTTTGGCATCGTTTTGAAAGAGCGGGTCGTTTGTTTATGGATTGTTTACATGGAGCTGGACGCTTGTTTCTTTCGCAAGATGGATTGTTTACATGGAGCTGGACGCTTGTTCCTGTCGCAAGATGGATTGTTTACATGGAGCTGGACGCTTGTTCCTGTCGCAAGATCGGACAACACTGGTGAGTGCATGCTAGCAGCTAGCCGACTTTTCATCGTAACATGTGCGTTGTGTCACGGAAATATTTTACACTCAACACCGCAAGACAACAACGTTCAATGTTTGCAGAGCAGAGCTATATAAACACATCTGCGTCACATTAAACCGCGGTCAAGTTAGTTTTACGCCGGACATTCCATCGAGCTCAGGGCTTCAGCCAGCGGTGTGTTTTTCTTTTTCATGCCGGGTTGGGCGCTCTGATTACGGCAGCTGTTTCAGCTCCCGCCTGGGAGCTCCGTGGCTTCGCATCATAATACAGCTACTAATATAAAGCATGTAAAACACTAAAAACAGGAACATGTCTGTGTTGGTTTATGCCAAGAACTGAAAAAAAATTATAACCTGCTGTTTACTCGAAATAACTTTGGCTTCTCTGAAGACAAACCGCTAAAACATAAAGTTTTAAATGGCTAAATCGGACGGATGCGTTTGCATCTTCGTCTGTGTCTGACGTCATAATCGCGCGACGGGAAAATCCGTATTTATCATGTAAAAAAAACGGCGCTAATTTTAAACTATTTTTGAGAGGAATTTTAATTAATTTAACATTGTTTTAGCAAAAACGATCAGAGGTCAATCTTCCATCCATCCATCCATCTTCTTCCGCTTATCCGGGGTCGGGTCGCGGGGGTAGCAGCCTAAGTAGGGAGGCCCAGACTTCCCTCTCCCCAGCCACTTGGAGCAGCTCCTCCGGGGGAATCCCAAGGCGTTCCCAGGCCAGCCGAGAAACATAGTCCCTCCAGCGCGTCCTGGGTCTTCCTCTGGGTCTCCTCCCGGTGGGACATGCCCGGAACACCTCACCAGGGAGGCGTCCAGGAGGCATCCTAACCAGATGCCCGAGCCACCTCAACTGGCTCCTCTCGATGTGGAGAAGCAGCGGCTCTACTCCGAGTCCCTCCCGGATGACTGAGCTTCTCACCCTATCTCTAAGGGAGAGTCCAGACACCCTGCGGAGAAAACTCATTTCAGCCGCTTGTATCCGAGATCTTGTTCTTTCGGTCATAACCCAAAGCTCATGACCATAGATGAGGGTGGGAACGTAGATCGATCGGTAAATTGAGAGCTTTGCCTTTTGACTCAGCTCTCTCTTCACCACGACAGACCGGTACAGCGCCCGCTTCACTGCGGACGCTGCACCTATCCGCCTATCGATCTCACGCTCCAGTTTTCCCTCATTCGTGAACAAGATCCCGAGATACTTAAACTCCTCCACTTGGGGCAGGACCTCCTCCCCGACCCAGAGAGGGCATGCTACCCCCCTCCGGCTCAAGACCACGGCCCCGGACCCGGAGGAACTGATCCCCATCCCGGCCGCAGGAGGTCAATCTTTATATATATATGTTGTGCCATTTTATGGAAAGTTAAAAGATGATGTCAGTGGAGCTTTAAAGTGCCTGCTGGTTCAGTTTCAGCTGGTTTATACTTTTTGAGAAGTTGTGTCTTGCTGACATGGTTGTGTGACAAAAATTTTCCTCTTTTTTTTCTTGCACCCCCCACAGAGACCCTGTCTTAAGATTTTCAGATGCTTGCAGGGCATACACCAGGTTCTGTGTGGCTTCGTAGGCGAGTTTGTCTGAAAGTTAAACTGGGATTCTTTTTCAGAAACAGATCATGTCTAACACTGTATGCTAGGAAACGCCTTGTATCTGTGACTTTCCTTCCCTCCATTGATTACGGTGACATTATCTACATGAATGCTCCTACAAAAACCCTGCAGATGTTAGATGCTGTCTATCATGGTGCACTAAGATTCATAACTGGCTGTAATTATCATACCCACCACTGTACCCTGTAACTGGGCATCATTAACTTCAGGCACTCTTCCATTTTCATCTTTAAAGGGGACCACATATTCAAAATTAACTTTTTAATGTTTTTTACTCAACTTTGGGTATTTACTACTTAAAAAAACAGTCCTAAGGCCAAAAAAATGCACCCAGTGGTTTATTTACTCTAAGTAGATTTATTTTACTGTGATAAGATAGGTTTTGTTTTAAAATACTCTCGCATGTGACGTCACAAGCGAGAGGACAACCCACCCCAACCTGAGTCCAGCCCCTCACCTAGCAACCCCTGGTGCGGCTCCACCCACTTCAGTATAAAAGAGTTGACGGTTGTTTTTCCTGATTTCATGGCTAAAAATGTCACAGAGTCTAGCCAGCTAACTCTCTGACCCTCCTGGCCCAGATAATGGAGCGCGCACTAAGCAGATTTAAAATTGATAGTTTTCAGATGGGACGCTTGAATGAAAAGCGATGCAGCATGTTGCTATGTGTGTGTGTGTTGGTTTATGTGTCATTAGCAGGACAGACTACGTACCGCTAAACCATTGACAAACCCGTGTGTGTGTGTGTGTGTGCCGGGCCCGGCGCACGGCTGAGCGAGGGACACAGATAACAAGACAGCCCCGCTGTGAGTGTGTGTGTGTCCGCGAGTGACCGCTCCGCTACCTCCAGCTCGCGCACACAGGGAGAGGGAGGGAGACGTCAGGGAGGGAGTTGGACATTTATTACAGAGGAAAAATTAAAAATGACACGACAACTTGTACACGTCTGATCTGTCCCACACAATAAATACGTTGCGCGGTCCAGTTCAGCTCAGCGTGAGTTCAGACATCCTCGTCTGCCTTTGGAGGGCGGAGTTAATGTAAGCAGATCTTTGAAGGGCGTGCCACGAGATCTCATTATCATAAACCGGTCGTTCAAAACGAAAGTTAAAAATGGCAGAATTAAAAAGGGTATAATTGATTATCTAAGAATTATTTTGTGTATTAAATTGAATGAACACTGTCTGGATACCACAAAGACATACCATAAAAAATTTAAAAACCTATCTGTGGTCCCCTTTAAATCACTTCTTGGTCTGCTGCCTTCATACATCTCCTCCTACATGTCTTTGCGTGAGTGCAGCTACAGCGTGCACTCTCAGGACATGATTACCTGCAGTGTTCCGTCAGTGAGGACTGAACTTGGCAAAAGGGCCTTCTCATACTCTGCTCCTGTTTCCTGGAATATCTTACAAAAAGATTTGAAGCTCTCGTCCTTGACTTCTCTAAATGGTTTTAAGAATCTGTTGGAATCCTGGCAAAAACCAATGCAGATATGTTCCTGTTTTTGATTTTCTACATCTACCTTATAATGTTTTGCTACTTTGCTACTTTGTTTTAATTTGTAAAAAAAAAAAAAAAATCTGTATTTCTCTCTTATGATTGTCTATTGTTGATTGTTTAAGACACGCCCAGCGCTCGGAGCTTCCGATCACTGCTCTCTGATCCTGGCTCCAAGACAGCTCCCCCCACTCAGGCGCTCCAAGCCGGAACAAAGAGAGATAAGAGTCTGGCGTCAAGGCAGCTCCTCCATGCTGAGGGACTGTTTTGAGAATACAAACTGGTCTGTTTTCAGAGAGGCAGCTACTGAAGGGAGCTCAGTTGACCTGGAACTCTATGCTTCCTCAGTCCTGGGCTACATTAGTACATGCTCTGAAAATGTATCCATAAAAAAATATGTTAAATCTTACCCGAACCGAAAACCCTGGTTAAATAAAGAAGTTCACGCCTTGCTAGCAGCCAGGGACACTGCATTCAAGTCCGGAGATAAAGAGGAGCTGAGAAAGAGCAGGAAAGATCTGGAGGAAGGCATTAAGAAGGCCAAGGCCACGTATGCACAGAGGATCGAGGGACAGTTCACCTCACAAGACCCACGGAGCATGTGGAAGGGTATTAAATGCATAACAGATTACAAAGGCAAGAACAAACAATGCCCCAGGGACCCATCTCTGCCTGATGCCCTCAATAAGTTTTATGCACGTTTTGATGATCCAAACAGACCAGCTAGCACCAGACTCACCTCATCACCAGATGAAGAGCATCTCAGAGTGACCGCAGCAGAAGTGAGAGGCAGTCTCAGAAAGATTAATCCTCATAAAGCAACCGGACCAGACAACATCCCAGGGAAAGTTCTGAAGGAATGTGCGGACCAGCTCTGTGAGGTGCTGGCTGACATCTTCACCACCTCACTTGCACTGGAGTCAGTTCCCACCTGCCTGAAGACCGCGACCATCATCCCAGTCCCAAAGAGCTCCACAGTGACTGGTCTGAATGACTATAGACCAGTGGCCCTCACCCCGATAGTCGCTAAATGTTTTGAGAAACTGGTCATGACCCACATCAAGGCAACCGTCAACATCAACGAGGACCCTCATCAATACGCATACCGCGAGAACCGATCAACAGAGGACGCCATTTCTTCCGTGGTCCACACTGCTCTCACCCACCTGGATCAGAAGGACTCATACGTGCGTCTGCTCTTCGTGGACTTCACATCTGCCTTCAACACCATGATCCCCCAAACTCTGATAGACAAACTATCTACACTTGGACTAAGCCCCTCCATTTGTAACTGGGTACTAGACTTCTTAACAGACAGACCACAGTCCGTGAAGATCCACAACTTCTCCTCCTCCACCATAACCCTCAGCACTGGCTCTCCTCAAGGATGTGTGCTGAGCCCCCTTCTGTTCACTCTGCTCACATATGATTGTACAGCCACACTTCCAGGCTGTCATATTGTTAAGTTTGCAGATGATACAGCGGTGGTGGGATGCATCACAAACAATGATGAGTCCAGCTACAGACAGGAGGTGGAACACCTGGAGAGCTGGTGCAAAGAGAATAATCTTCACATGAATGTGAAGAAGACAAAGGAGATGATTGTGGACTTCAGAAGGAATAAACACACCCACGCCCCACTGAAAATAGGTGGGTCTGCAGTGGAAGTGGTCTCCAGCTACAAATACTTGGGTGTACACATGAATGATAACCTCAGCTGGAGCAACAACACCACCAGCCTGATCAAGAAAGGTCATCAGAGACTCTACTTCCTCAGACGGCTGAGACGTGCTGGTCTGAGCAGCCCAGTTCTCACCTCGTTCTACAGGTGTGCAGTGGAGAGCGTCCTGTGCTCCAGCATCAACGTGTGGCATGGAGGCTGCACAGTTGAAGAGAGGAAAGCTCTACAGAGAGTGGTGAAGGCTGCACAGAAGTCTGTTGGAGTCAGTCTCCCCACCATCACAGACATTTACACCTCCAGATGCAGGAAAAGAGCCACCTGCATCATGAAAGACCTCACTCACCCAGCACACTCACTCTTTGCCCCACTCCCCTCAGGACGGAGGTTGAGGAGCATCAAATGTAGAACCACTAGACTGAGGAACAGCTTCTACCCTGAGGCTGTTAGACTCATGAATAAATAAAAATAAAATAAAAAATAAACACTGCAAAATATCACATCATGCTGATGCTGATCTGTTTTCTTGTTGCTGTGTTCATCTGTGACCATCTGCTCATACAAACTCATGTTCGTGCTGCTGTTTATTCCCACTATATTAGGCTTAGTGTATTACTAGTTGATGTTTTTCTTAGTTAATTCTAGATGTTATTACTGTTTTTCTCTTGCATTTGTTGTTGGATGTAACTGGGACCCCGTGTACATAATCTCGTTTTCATCACATGTACCACATGCGGTGCAAATGACAATAAAGACTCTCTGACTCTGACTTAAGGAAACTCTACTGTTGCTGTTGTCATCATTCTTTAGTTTGCAGGTCCCTCTTGTAAATGAGTCCTCGTGGCTCAATGAGATTAACCTGACTAAATAAAGGTTGAATGAATGTTTACGAAAAGTGGTTGCAGTACACGGATTTCATTTCTGGCTGAAGTTGTTTTTAAATACAGCCATCTTTACAATTGTTCCAGCAAAACTTATTACAGTACTGTACAGTACAGTCAAATAAAACTTAAAAAACAGAAATCTTGTGGAAGGAAATTGGACAAACTTTGTGCATGGAGGAGACAGCATGAAATAAAACAAAAAAAACAGGCAGCTCTTCGGGGCTGCACTGACCGAAAGAGTGCGCCTCCCCCGGGCAGCAGTGGCTGGGCTGACCTGGAGGGAGTGTGCCTCAGATGGGAAGCTAAGGAACTGAAAATAAGCATTTGCCACTTTGCCAGCTGAACTGTCTGTGCTGTTTCTGTTTGTGTGTGATGTGAAGTACAGTCTTCTCCCATGCATGTTTCATTTTGAGTAAAAAAATGTCAATGCGAAAAAGAATTTTGATGTCTTGTAAAGTATAACCAGACTTAAACAAGCTTCAGCAGGTGAGATGGGAGACTGAGCATACAACAACTGTTGCTCAGGTTCTTCACCAGTGTAAGCTTTAAGGGAGAGTGGCAAACAGAAAAACACTTGTGGAAAACATTAAATAAAGAAGAAGACAACAAATCTCAACTATCCATCCATAATTTTCCGCTTGTTCCAAAGTCAGGTCGTGGGGGCAGCAGCTTGAGCAGGGAGGCCCAGACATCTCTTTTCACAGTCACCTCTTCCAGCTCTTCTGGGAGGACCCCAAGGCATTCCCAGGTCGACCGAGACACAGTCTCTGGGTCTTCCGAGATCTCCTCCCAGTCAGACATGCCCAAAGAACCTCCCTAGGGAGGTGCCTAGGGGGCATCCTTACCAGATGCCCGAACCACCTCAACTGGCTCCTCTCTAAGTGAAGGAGCAGCAGTTCTACTCTGAGTCTCTCCCGCATAACTGAACTTCTCACCCTATCTCTAAGGGAGAGTCCAGCTACCCTGTGGAGGAAACTCACTTCAACCGCCTGTATCCATGATCTAGTACTTTTCGTCACTACCCAGAGCTCATGACCATAGGTGAGGGTAGGAACATAGATGACGGTAAACAGAAAGCTTTGCTTTACACCTCCGGTAAACAGAAAGCTTTGCTTTACACCTCAGCTCCCTCTTCACCACAACAGACCGGTACAGAGTCCGCAATACTGCAGACGCTGCACCAATCCATCTGCTAATCTCATGCTCCATTCTTCCCTCACTCGTGAACAAAATCCCAAGATACTTGAACTCAACTTGAGGCAAAACCTCATCCTCGACCTGAAGAGAGCGATCTACCCTTTTCCGGTTGAGGACCATGGCCTCAGATTTGGAGGCGCTGATTCTCATCCCAGTCGCTTCACAATCAGCTGCAAACTGCTCCAATGAGAACTGAAGATCACGACAAGATGACGCCAGCAGGACCACATCATCTGCAAAAAATAGACATGTAATTCCTCCGCCCCCAGGCTGCACCATGAAATTCTGTCTACATTATAAAAGTTATGTCCGACTTACTACCGGCAATGGGAATCAAATTCTTGCACTGCTTGTATAAGGACCGAACAGCCCGTAACGATGGGCCCGCAATCCCATACTCACGGAGCAACCCCCACAGTGTATCCTGAGGAACATGGTCGAATGCCTTCTCCAAGTCCACAAAACACATGTAGACTGCATGGACCATCTCCCATGACCCCTTGAGGACCTTAGTGAGGGTAAAGAACTGATCCAATTTTCCATGGCCAGGACGGAACCCGCATTGTTCCTCCTGGAACTGAGGTTTGACCAACGATCAGACTCACTTCTCTAGTATCCTTGAATAGACCTTACCAGGGAGGCTAAGGACAGTAATGCCCCTGTAATTGGAGCACACCCTCCAGTCCCCCTTTGGGAAGAGGGGAACTACCACCCCAGTCTGCCAATCCAGTGCCACTGCCCCAGATGTTCACACGATGTTGCAAAGGTGCGTCAATATCCAGAGCCTTTAGGAAATCAAGGCCAATTTCATCCGCCCCCGGAGCCCTGCCGCCGTGGAGCTTTTTAACTACCTCTGCGACCTCAGCCATGGTTATGGACAGACCAACCCCAAAGTCCTCTGACTTTGCTTCCTCCATGGAAGACGTGCCAGTGGGATCGAGAAGGTCAAATCTCAACTAGTTTGGCAGTTGAGATTTGGGTCTAAATCTACACATCCCAAATTCCTTCCATTTCTTAAAAATGGTGGAAATAACAGTTCCTAGATATATTTAGGGCCTTAGAAATCCATTTTTTTCTTACCCATCCCGACTTGCACTTTAGAAACAAGATTGTGTTGACCTAATGTTGCTACCTTGAATGCACCAAAATGTAACCGTGTACTGACTTACTTGAGCAAAGGTAACAATTAGTGTTGGGCAATATGGAAAAAATCATATATCACGATATGGACTTTTTTATATCACGATAACGATATATATCACGATATATACAACACGATGTGTGTGTACAGGAAAATTTTGGACCAAAGTTTTTTTTTTTTTTTATCAAAAAGAAAATAACACAAACAGTATAACAAGGCATACAATACACATAAACAATAACAGTTGAAAAGACAATTAAACTAAGCAGAGAATTATTAATAAAGTTCTAAACGGCAGCATAAAAAAAGAACAATTTGAGAAACATAGCACAAAATTAAATTGCGTGTGCAAGAGGAGTTTCAAGTTTTATGATAAGCTAATAATATATTTGTATAAGGACTGTGCTTTTGGGAGTTTGCAGCGTTTAAGTACATCCTTAAATATATTTACTTCACTTAAAAAAATACAAAATAAGGGAGAAGTTTTCAAGTAGAAAAGGAGTTTCTACTTTGGTCCAAATTTTTCCTGCAGGTGGCGGTAAAACAACGGCTGCTAATAAAACCCACGAAGAAGAAATCCGCTCTGGAAGCTGGAGTAAACAAGGCAAGAAACAGAAAAGAGAAAACGTTGCGTTTGATTCCGGTTCTGTTGTGTCTCTGGTCTGTTTTGTATTGGTTAACTGGACCCGAGTTCGGACTCGGTTGGACTCTGGGTTCGTGTCCTCTGGACCCATTTTGTCTCCGAGTTTCAGCGGAGCGAAATAATGGAAGCTAACAAGGTGAGCTTCCCCCTCTTTTTGGTAAAAGTTCTTCTTCTTGGGCTGCCTGTGCAGCTGTTTCTCCTTGTTGTGACACCGGTTGAGATGCTACTTCATGCCCCTGCGTCTCCATTGCTCTCGAGTTTAACAACGTAAAGCATGTGTCGCAAACCCGCGCGTGCGTCAAACATAAAGCAGCGCCGTCATCTCGCAAAACCACAATATGAAGCTTCTTTGCGAGTTTTTTTTTATTCTTATTTATCACGATAGACGATAGAAGGAAAGTAGCACGATAGACACGTTTCTATCGTCCCCACGATATATATCGTCATATCGCCCAGCACTAAAAACAATAATTAATATATTCATTGTTTTTATGCTTGTTTGGTAGTGTACAGCACTTTGGCCAATGGTGTTGTTTTTAAAGTGCTTTATAAATAAAGCTGTATTGTATTAGCCTGGCCCTCGCCTTCCTGCACAGCTCCGCTCAATTCTCATTTCCCTTCACTGCACAGTCTGGGACTTTACCCGCCCACAAGGATTTGTCCAGTAGATTTTTGTTCGGACCAATCAGAGAACAGAAGGGGCGGAGTTTTGGACCCTAACCCACGCCCCCACCTGTCCCAGCGCGCAGAGCCCTATAAAAGGCTCTGCCAGCGCTCAGTCAGCGAGCAGCGGCATGTTCTCATTCAAAAGATGCAAAGCGATGCAGATATGTGACACAAATTTATTAATTTCCCCTTCTTAATCCCTTATCTGGAGTTTTCTTTTGGTTTTTTCCCCCAAAAGTTAAGTAATCGCTCCTTCTCCTCCACCCTCCTGCTGAGTAAAATGAGAGAGACAGCAGGCTCAATTCGTTGCTGTAAAATGAACACGGAAATGCCTCAGGTTGTCACGAGAAATAAACTCGGGTTTTAGTTGCTGAGCGAGTCCCATCAGATTTTCTGGTGTTTTGGTGAGCTGGACCAGCGATCCATGGTTTGATTTTATTGTATTAAAACGTTTTATAACATATGATATAAACACAGAATTTGCGCAGCAAGAGAAACGCTGCAGAGGGGGCGGAGCAGTTGTCAGTCAAGTTCAGCTGCTGAACTTCAGCAGAGGGGGGTGGCTGAGGGGAGGGAGCAGAATGGTTTCCCTGTTCAAATTATCCAATGGTTTTGTTCCTAATCAGAGGCCAACGCCTCCAGCAAGAAACGGTTTTCAATGGGAAAATTCCAGACCCTTGTGTGAAGCGAAGTGAAGCACAGGGTATGGTTTCAACCAGGCTAGTATTGTATTATTGTATAGTAAAAAAAAATGTCTCAGATATATTGAATAGTTTACATGTTCAAATGAAATTCAAGTGAAGCCGAGATTTTCTTTGGAAATAAAAACACTTCTATGCCATCATTCAAATTACTGTTTGCACTCTCCCCTCCCAAGGCATTTGCTGCCAGTTCAATAACTTTTAGTCAGATTGTAAATATTACCGGTAAGTAAGTTATTGGCTGGGTTTTGAGATTTTCCTTGTGCTGATTCACTATTTTTCATTTGCTCCCGGAGTTCTTTGAGAAGACATTTTGGTTAAAGGCTTACACAAACTGAAAAATATGTTGTCTTTAAAAGCTTAAACATAGGTGGGAAATGTTGGCACAGACTTAGAGAAGGTGGGCCTGTCATCAGAAGGTCGCCAGTTCGACTCCCCAGACAGACATCAAAATGTGTGTGGGAAAGGTAAAACACCCACACCTGCCTCCACCTTCAATTGCCAACTCTGGGCCCTTGAGCAAGTCCCTTAACCCCCACCATCTGCACCTAAACTGGTCTCAAACGAGTCCTTGTGACTCAATGAGACTACATGTATAAAGGTTAAATGAATTTAAAAATATATCTCTATACGTTTCATGGGAAATGGTGAGGTCCAAGTCTCACACTTGTGTGTGTAAAGTGCATATTTGCCCATGAAACACATTTTAAAATAATTAATCCCATGAATCTCTGAAGGAGAACAAGCACTGTATGTGGCCACACCCCTAAATCATTGCTGACAGTTTGTAGTCAACACACAAAACATATCAAACAAAAAGGTTTTAACATTTTGAGATACAAAGGTCATTTTTGCACAATACTGTATATAAGAACACATGAAATGGGCTTTCCAGTCTCTTCATGACAAAACGTAGACTAGACAATACTAGCAATGTTGGTTTCTTTCAGAATGCTATTCTTTATGGCCACTAGAGGGTGCTTGTGTTTCACAATAAACTGATAAATTCAGGCAGTGAAATAATTGAAAACCTATGTTCAATCCTGGTCGTGGAGGGCCACTATCCTGCATGTTTTGTTTCTCTCCTATATGCAACAGATTCCATGTAATCCCCCATTGATTCAAATCAGGTGTATTAGAGCAGAGAAACCTCTAAAACATACAGGTACATGATAGTTGTGGCCCTTGAAGATTAGGATTGGACACCCTTGAAAAAGTGTACAAGACTCAGTAGCATGTAATGAAAGAATGATAAGGTTTAAGATGAACAAAGTGTTGGATTGGAGATACAGAAAATAGATCAAACTTACTGCAACCATCTATCATTCAAAAATAACTTTCAGTTTTCCAACTTTCCCAAGTCAATTTTGCCTACTAAAAACACAGAACAGTTTATTTTGTTGTTTTCTCTCACAGATGCAAACCTTTGACTCCAAATGTTGTTACAATTGAAACGGTTGGCTACACATTTTTTTTTTAAATATGTCAAACTTCAGGTCAGACTGTGTGCACAAAAGCCTCTTCCACAAATTAAGAACAGGGAATATCAGACTGCAAAGAGTAGTATTAACAATAGCAGCAGCTCCTTTAACTCTATGGTTCTGCAATATGGCTCCAAAAACCTTGCCCTCTTTGAGCTGCATTTGGTCTTTTGCACATAAACCAACTGATACAGCCAGAATCATGATTATGCATGCTTACACATAGCTGACATAACAAATCCAGTAGTGACGCCAGCACTGTTAAAAAAAAATAAAGCGTCTGAGGTCACACCCACTCAGTTCTGTCATGCAGGCTTAGAGGTGTAACAGTGGTGGATAAACTTCAACCACCTATTCTGTCTTGATTATTTTTAAAAGGCACCAATGTGAGAAAAGGGGCACATCTGGACAAGCCTGAAAGCATAATGGGAAAAGAACTAGTAGTTTCAGCTTATCTAGCTAAAAATATTACAGGTACATGCATTTGAAAGTTAATGTACTGGTAATATTTTTTTCTTTTCTTTTTCTTGCATGTCTGTAAATAACTGAAGATCAAAATGTGGAAAAATAAAACATGTCAACTTCTGTTCGAAAACAAACCCAACAACCTTCTGTGTTGGAGTCTGTTCAAAAAGATAATCCTGACTTCAACAATGAGGCCTAAAGTATCAAAGAGCGTGCAGTTTTTATACTAAAGTTGTCTTACGGTGAAAATGGGAAAACTGAGTGCAAATACAAATACAGCAATCAGGTTTATCAAACCGTACGCACGCATGTTTCTGCTCACATTTCCTTTAAACACCGAGACAAACAACGAACTGAGTACGTACGAGACACCTTCTCCATTTAAAAATGCAAATGGATACCGTTATGTCCAACGTTTGATTCTCTTCTCTGCACAATCAAAAACGTATGTATAGATGCAGAAAAATGGTCTGGTGTAAAAACGTGTTCACCACACATGCACAGAGAGAACTGATAAGTGTGTGAAGATGCGATTGTCGTTGAATTAACTGAACGAGGGCCACTGATCTGCCAGCAGCGCACTTCTGATTGAGGCATTTTCAGCTTTACTTGTGTTTTTATACAGTGATTACCATACACACAGAGGAACTCAGGGGTTTGGTGGAACTTCAGAGACCTTTTTTAAATTGATGTCAAGAAATGAGTAGCTGTGGTATAACTGGGCGTCATATATGGATCAGGCATCCCTTACAGATAGGACGGTATGACTCAGGGACAACTGTGAAATACACGATTGCTATTTGATCTGTGTGATCCCCCAAAACCTACTGCTTTCCAATTCTTCTGTTGAACTTCAGCAGTACCAAAGCTGTCATTTTTCCACAATGAAGATACTTTACACAGCTATTTAAGAGCATGTGATGGTGTACACCTTGTCAACCACAGCTGAGTTGTTCTGAATCAATATGTTTATCAGATGCCATTTTCTTCTCGGTGATAATTGAAGTACCCTTTGACAATCCACATACCGGTACATGTTATGTACCTCAGTGGTCTGCGCTTTGCAGGCGTGCGGTCACTGACACGCGTTTACATTTACCGGTACATGTGACAAAAATAAATGAAACTTAGAAGTTTACATTGTACAGTAGTGAAGTTGTTTTGATATTTTTTGAGAGGTCTTATATTGTATGAGGTTCAATGTGGTTCAGTTTTGTCATTGAACAACGTGCAAATATCCCCTAGGTTCAGAAAACTAGAGCCGTCCTAGGCGAGTTGATGTACTTGGTACAGTAGTTTGTTACCGTCAACTGAAAAAGTTTGTGTGGCAATAAGCAGTCTCACGGCAGGTCAAAAGCATTGTTCATTTAGACACATCCTCGTGTGTGCGTGAAACCTGGCGCGTGTAATCTTTTGCGTATATATTTGTTTGCATTTTGTTCATACACGAGTCCCTTGGTGTGAGACAATTCATTTTCCCCACTGCCTCTTTATTTCACCAAGAACATCCCATTGAGATCACAGAACTTTTTCAAGACAGGCCTGGGCCTGAATGCAGCTCAAACATGCACATTTTTGGACTGTGGGAGGAAACCGGAGTACCTGGAGAAAACCCACGCAAACAGAAGATCATGAACCCCATATAGAACAAGTCCAGGCTCAACGCAGGGATTAAGCCCAGAAGCTTTTTGCTGTGAGATAATGGTGTTGACTACAGTAATCATTCTGCCCAAAGTGCACACCTATTTCTCCAGCTCCCCGGGCGCTTTCGGGCTGCTCACTGCACCACCTGGTAGGTGGTTGGGTTAAATGCAGAGACGAATTTCGTCTGTGTATGGGAACATATGCAGATGACAGGAATAGACATTATTATTATATTATAAACTGCCCCTATAAATAACCAAGATAAACTTGAATACACAGCAATACACATACTTTTTACTTGAACACATACATACATACAGTACTTGAACTTGTGCCTCTCATTTTGATTTCTGAAGAGTTCAAAATGTTCTTTATTGAGGATGAATATTTCTATTATTTAAGAAAATGGTTAAATAAATGCTAAAATAAAAATTGTTTGGTATACCGTGCCTAGAGAGTAAATCGGTTCGAAGAATTTTATTTTTATTTGAAGCCTGAAGAAATTATAGACAACACATATACTTGCGTTTTTTTCTTGACTTCATTCCAGTTTAATTCAAATGGGTCTATTGCAAAAGTCCAGTATGTCTTAAAGATACAAAAAAAAAGTGACACCACCAGTTAGGTTGCACATTATGGCAATCTAGACTCCAATGTACTGTAAGCCCCTAAAGGTGTGCACACACAGCAGTCTCGGTGGTTGGGTTAAATGCAGAGACCAATTTCGTCTGTCAAGTATGGGAAACATACACAGATGACAAAAATGTGACATTATTTTATTTTTTAGTTCAAATCTTGGTTTGTTCGGGCTTTGCTAATTGGAGCTAGCTTGCTGTTCCTTAGCCTTTGTGGATTTTCTCTGGGTAGTGTGTACTGCTCAGGTTTCCTCCCAAAGCCCAAAACATGTATGTTAGACAACTAGTAATAACCCTTAACTGAGCTGAGGTTCATGGACATCAACGGATGTTCATCACCACATATCTGGTATGGACCAGTAACCTGTATCGAGTGTAGTGTACTGCGTTTCTTGCATGCAAGCTTCCAATGCCCCTTTTCCATTAGTAACGGGTACAGTACGACTCAACACGGTTCCAAGGCTTTTCCATTAGTAACAGTACGTAGAACTGGTCCCGTTTTTCAAAAGTGTTGGCTCTGTAGTTCCAACCGGACCAAGCAGGTACCAAAATGTGACATCAAATACTGTTGGTCACTGGTTGGTAAGGGAGGAGCCACTGGACCTTTCAGAAACTTTTCAAAACACTGATCCGCCATTTCTTTGAACTTGGAGCAGCGGCTGGATCTATTTGAAAGATTTTAAAAACAATAACAAAACCGTGGGCTAATGCCGATTCAGGGCTCAGGATCCCAGCCTTGCAAGCTCTGCAGGCTCTGAGCTCCGCTGGTCACCGCAGAGGATCATACGAGCTGCTGACTCGCAGAAGGCCATTGGCCGGACACTGGCCTTGCATGCTCTTGAAGGCTGAACCCTGATTCCGACACAGGTCTGGAGCATGGAGGGTGAAAACGATTTTTTTTAAAACATTTTATGTAACTTTTTCATTTTTTAATTAGTGAAAACTTAAACGGGGCCTGTTGTCATTTTAATGACTATTAAATAATCTGTTAAAGTTAACTCAGCGGAAAAATCATAAAAAGACGAAAATTATTGGATCTCTCAGGAATATTTCCCTCAGATATGTTTAAAGGAGAGAAAGGGCCTTTAGTTCAACTTTATTCTAACCCACGGATGTACAAATCACAAAACAAGAAAAGCAAAGCAATACACACATATATATATATATATATATACACATATATATATATACACATATATATATATACACATATATATATATATA
>JBBPBX010000567.1:22851-50017 GCA_038048925.1 Garcialebias charrua
ATATATATATATATATATATATATATATATATATATATATATATATATATATATATATATATATATATATATATATATATATATATATATATATATATATATATATATATATATATATATATATATATATATATATATATATATATATATATATATATATATATATATATATATATATATATATATATATATATATATATATATATATATATATATATATATATATAATATATATATATATATATATATATATATATATATATATATATATATATATATATATATATATATATATATATATATATATATATATATATATATATATATATATATATATATATATATATATATATATATATATATATATATATATATATATATATATATATATATATATATAAATATATATATATATATATATATATATATATATATATATATATATATATATATATATATATATATATATATATATATATATATATATATATATATATATATATATATATATATATATGGGAGTGGTGGCGCAAAGGTTAAGAAGGTGCGCTTGTGATCGGAAGGTCGCCGGTTCAAGCCCCGGTACCGACAACATCAAAGATGTGGGTGGGATAAGTGAAGTGGTCACACCTATCTCCACCCTCATCTGCCCCACTCTGGGCCCTTGAGCAAGGCCCTTAACCCACACCATCTGCTCCCCCGGGAACCCTAGATATCAGCTCTCTGCTCCACACAGAGGGCTGTGGTTGCTCGGTGGTCTGTGGTTGTGTCAGGAAGGGCATCCGGCGTAAAAACAACTGCCAAATCTTCATGCGACTAGATCGCTGTGGTGACCCCTAACGCAGGGAAAAAGCCGAAAGAAGAAAAAATATATATATATATATATATATATATATGTATATATATATATATATATATATATATATATATATATATATATATATATATATATATATATATATATATATATTAATGATGGGAAAGTTAACGCGTTAACTCATGAGATTAATGTAAAATGATTAATCCGTTAATATTATAAAAATGAAGATTAATCCCGCTTTCAGTCTAGTGGCGGCAGTAATGCGCTTAAAGTCGTTTGCCAACCGCCAGCAGAAGAAGAGAGCAGCTCGCCTCCTGTGCAACTGATATGCGCATGCGTAGTCACTTCTGGAGCGACAGACTCGGATTGAAAAGATGAACGATAGTCAAAAAAGTGTGCTTGGTGGCAAATTTCTTTTTAAAAACATGGAAGCGTGGATAAAACCAAGGTGGTATGTACATATTGCAACGATGAATTATCTTTTCACCGAAGCACAACCAGTTTAAAATACCATCTTCGGGCGAAGCATGTTTTTGCTGAAGCTAGCAAGAATGCTAATTTGGCAGACAACGCTAGCGGAGTTTAGCCGTCCAAAAGTTAACAAAACCACAACAGAGAAGCTGGAATTCAACTCTGGACATGATTAAATGGATTCAGCACAACAAAGATCCACTGAGAGCAACACTGGCCCAGCAAAAGCACAACTTAACCCCAGCTGAATATGACAAGTTGGCAAAATAGATCTACTGGAGCCCTGCAGGTGAGTTTTTTTTTCTTTCTACATTTTAATAATGAATCTAACACAAATGATAATAGATTAATCCTACTATATAGACATGTTCAAGGGCTATAATCAAAAATGTAATATCAGTTGCATGATCATTATTAATAGTATTCAGTAATTTAACTGTGGTGTGTTCTTGTATGTCTGCACTGTAGGTACATCACACAGCTCCTAGGTGGGGAAAAGTACGTGTCTTGCTCTGCTGTGCTACCTGCGCTCTGCCATCTTCTGCGTACAATGGAGGTGTCAGATGAGGTAGGTTACAATAAATGTGACTGTAAATATGTTACACAAGTGGACTTTAGGTTCATTTGAAATGCAGAAAAAAAAGATTAGCTCTGTCATCTGAAAATGTTAACAAGTTAGTCTGCCTAAGTGACTGGTTGAAGGTTGAGTACGTTACGATAAATGTGACTGTAAATATGTTACACAAGTGGACTTTAGGTTCAATTGAAATGCAGAAAAAATGTTTTTCTATATATGTATATTGTGGGCTTACTCTATTGTTTACATGTTATAAATTGTTTGAAACATTACTTCTTTAAACCTTGCAGAGTATGAAAAACTGGTTTGAGACAATAAAACGTTTTCTTCAACATTTTATTGAACACCGTCATACTTACATTTCAAGCATACAAAGTTACCGGTAAGCATTGTGATTAATCTGATTAATCACAGTCCCCAGAGTGTGATTAATCAGATTAAAATTTTTAATCTTTTCCCATCCTTATATATATATATATATATATATATATATATATATATATATATATATATAGAGAGAGAGAGAGAGAGAGAGAGAGAGAGAGAGAGAGAGAGAGAGAGAGAGACATACCAGTACTGTATATGAATACAGTATGTACATCTTGATCGGTCTACAAAATTCAGGTAATTATGCAAGTTATGTACAGCCCACTGCCATCCATTTTGGCAGAGTTTAACTTATCCGATATGTCATCAGCCAACTGGTTGTGTAACACTGTGAGGGTGCTATTTATAAGACTGAGCTGAACACAGCACCTCAGACTGAGGAAGTCTTTCGGATGAAAGACGAAACGTTTCTACAATTTTTTTGCTTTTTTTTTTTTGAATGTCCAGAGGACCAGACTTAGCTTCTTTTTTTTTCCACCTGGATTATTGAGCATGCATCAGGGTATTAACTTATCAGACTTGCATATAGAGGGGCAAAAAAAGTCTTTAGTCAGTCACTGATTGTGTAAGTTCTCCTACTTAGAAAGATGAGAGAGATCATGTTCATCATAGGTACACTTCAACTATGAGAGACAAAATAAGGGGAAATAAAATCCAGGAAATCACATTGTAGGATTTTTAAATAATTTACAGTATTTGTAAATTATGGTGGAAAATAACTATTTGGTCAATAACAAACAAGCAAGATTTCTAGCTCTCGCAGCAGACCTGTAACTTCTTCTATAAGAAGCTCTTCTGTCCTCCACTCGTTATCTGTATTATTGGCGCATTTGACCTCGTTATCTGTATAAAAGACACCTGTGCATAGCCTCAAACAGTGACTCCAAACCCAACCATGGCCAAAACCGAAGAGCTGTCGAAGGACACAAGGAAGAAAATTGTAGACCTGCACCAGGCTGGGAAGAGTAAATAGGCAAGCAAGTTGTTGTGAATAAATCAACTGTGGGAGCAAGTGTAAGAAAATGGAAGACATACAAGACCATTGGTAATCTCCCTTGGTCTGGAGCCCCATGCAAGATCTCATCCCGGTCAAAATGATCATGAGAAAGGTGCGCAAAAATCGCAGAACTGTTGGAAGGTTTTGACTTAAAATCTCATGATAGATGGCCCTGTTCATTCTTCCCTTCACATGGATCAGTCATCCTGTCCCCTTTGAACAAAAACAGCCCCAAAGCTCGATGTTTCCATCCCCATGCTTCACAGTAGGCATGATGTTTTTGGGATGCAACTCAACATTATTCTTCCTCCAAACATGAGTTGAGTTTTTACCAAAAAGTTATATTTTGGTTTCATCTGACCACGATATTCTCCCAATCCTCTTCTGGATCATCCATATGCTCTCTGGCAAACTTCAGATGGGCCTGGTCATGTACTGGCTTAAGCAGGGGGACACGCCTGGCACTGCAGGATTTGAGTCCCTCTCAGTGTAGTGTGTCACTGATGGTAGCCTTTGTTACTTTGGTCCCAGCTCTCTGCAGGTCATTCATCAGGTCCCTTCGTGTAGTGAGAGCATTGAAGATGGAACATGGTTGGGTCTTCCAGCATGACGATGATCCCAAACACACCGCTTGGGCAACAAAGGAGTGGCACCGTAAACAGCATTTTAAGGTCCTGGAGTGCCCTAGCCAGTCTCCACCTCAACCCCATAGAAATTTGTGGAGGGAGTTGAAAGTCTGTGTTGCCCAGCGACTGCCCCAAAACATCACTGCTCTAGAGAAGATCTGCATGGAGGAATGGGCCAAAATACCAGTTACAGTGTGTGCAAACCTGGTGAAGACTTACAGGAATCGTTTGACCTCAGTCATTGCCAACAAAGGTTATGTTACAAAGTATTGAGTTGAACTTTTGTTATTGATGAAATACTTATTTTCCACCATAATTTACAGATAAATTCTTTAAAAATCCTACAATGTGATTTCCTGGATTTTTTCCCTTCATTTTGTCTCAAAGTTGAATTGTACCTATGATGAAAATTACAGATGGCTCTCATCTTTCTAAGTAGAAAAACCAATTTCTCTCATCTTTCCAAGTAGAAGAACCAATTTCTCTCATCTTTCCAAGTAGGAGAACTTGCACAATCAGTGGCTGACTAAATACTTTTTTGCTCCACTGTACTTCATCTGAAGTAGCAAAATAAGGCTCTTACTGATGTAGTTTTGTGATGAAAAACATTTTGTTTTCAGAGTAGCTTTGCCCGCCCATTTTTGACACAAGGCCCGAGCTGAACTTTTCCTCACAGGCATGTGCCAAGTATTGTGTAACTGGTCAGAAGTTTGCGGGAGTGGCCATCGATGTAGAAATGTGCTTGGGCATTCAGCTGTGCAACCCTTCAGTACTTTCAAAAATGTTCAATACAAAAACAACTGGACGTTATTTGTAACAGAAGCCTCGAAAGAGTCCCGATTTCAACTCTTCAGTACACACCAATAGTCAAATGGCCCAAAACTCCTGGATGGAGATCATGCAAACATTGTGTATGGAGCAGTCGGTGCTGAAAGGTCTGTCTCTTCATGACAGATTTGAGGCCAAACGGAAGATGCAGGGATGGAGACCTTGGCTATAAAAAGCCTGCACAGTGCCGTGTACTGCAGCAGGGTTTCCCAAGAGCTCTACGCCATGTTTCTTGTGGACTATGAAAGGTGTGTGTGCAACAAAAAATGTGTTGCAACCACATGACCACGAGTTGACGGTTTGGCTTTGGATGGAGTATGCTGGTCCCTTTGATGCACATATTTTAGCTCTTAACCCCCATCAACCGGTCTATTGTGGGCTGGATACATGGTTTGCCTAGTATCAGGACTAGGGGTGCGAATCGCTCAGTGTCTGGAGAATCGATTCAATTCCGATTTTTGGTGTCACAATTTGATTCGAAATCGATTTTTCCATTAAAATGGTCATAAATTTAGTTTCAGTTTTGTAACTGACAAGCTGAAAAGAATAAACAACAATGTAAACAAATGGAACATTTATTTAAAACAATAATTTTAGGTTCCTTATTGTATCAAATTTTTTGCATCGTTTGATATTTATACCAAAAATAGGAACAAATAATACAGGAATGCATTAAATTCTGTAACTTAAATAACCAGTATTAGGTTAGCTTTTTGCTCTGTTACTTATAGAAGATTATTGTTTGAATTGATTGTTTGAACTTGTTTTGTTTTTGAAAAAAGGGGCAGATAAAATAAGATTTCTTCTTCTTTCTGCCACCTTTCATTTTATGTATTTTTTCATATACTATGAGATATGGTTTTATTTTCTTTATCTTTTGGGTTTTAATGTTTTTTTAAAAATTGATTTTGGGGCTTTTAGAATCGATTCCGAATCGCCAGGACTAAGAATCTATAGATTCTTTTTAAAAAATCATTTTTTTTCCTGCACCCCTAATCAGGACTGTTGAAGCTGGTAATCCCTCTGGTGTCCATGCTCACAGCAACTTTTTGCATTGAGGTAATACCACAAGCAGCTTGAAGTGCTACGGTAATGAGAAGTCTTAGTTGCAGTTTTTACACAATCATGTTCATATTCATGTTGCCATTGGGAAGTGGGGAAAAAAAAACTTTACACCCAGCAAGCCAAGCAACATTGTTTCATCTTCCATCACAGTTCACCAAGACATCACTCAATGCATAT
Source organism: Garcialebias charrua (assembly GCA_038048925.1). Classification (NCBI taxonomy): domain Eukaryota; kingdom Metazoa; phylum Chordata; class Actinopteri; order Cyprinodontiformes; family Rivulidae; genus Garcialebias; species Garcialebias charrua. The sequence goes on from JBBPBX010000567.1 coordinate 28,800, forward strand.
TTTTGTGGCTGGCAAACTTTAGATCAGGGGTCACCAACATGGTGCCCGCGGGCACCCGGGTGCCCCCAAGGACCATTTGAGGTGCCCTCGGACCTGTTCTAAAAATGGCACAACTCACTACTAAGCTGCATTTAAAATGTCCTTTTATTCAGTTGTTATTCTTTTTTTGAATTTATATATATTTTAAAATGTCTATCTTAAAAATATGTTCTTAAAAATATGTTTATTATACTTTTTTTCAATTTACGCTTTGTTATTTCTGAATAGTTCATCAAACTGGTGCCCTTTGTATGACTCCGTACCCATGAAGTAGCTCTCAGTTTCAAAAAGGTTGGTGACCCCTGCTTTAGATGCTTTACCGCCACCTACTGGGCTGATACGTGTGTAGTGTTACCAGTGTGCACAGAAATGAATAAGTTGCGACTAATAGGCATTATTTTCTGTAATTAATTCATCAAAATTTACACATTAGGACTCCAGCCCTATAAATTAAATGCTTCAAATTATTTAAGGGTACAAAAAGATAGCATGTCCAGCAAGGTCAAGATTTTGCTGAAATGTGATGATTGATTTCAAGTCAGTTCTGCATTTCTTAAAGCAAATATAAAATGTTCAAATTAATTTTTTTTTTTTTTTTAAAGAACAAAAAAATGTAAGTCCACACATTCTGGGTATTATAAAGTAATAATGCAATTATCTGTTTTATAGAATGTATGAGTGACGAAACAGGGAAATTAAATATTTAGTGTGAAAAATCTAATGGTTGGTTTGTATGGAACAAACTTGTTCCCTCTTTTTGCTATTGATCACATAAAACTGGAACAAATTCCCAAACCATAGTTTAAGTATATATTTTGTAAACATTTTTGTGATCAAATACTGTGATTTGTACTGCAAGTTGGGCTACTTTTAAATTAATGTATATACTGATGGAAAAGAAAAACTGTATGGTAAAAATATGAATTATGGTTGTAGGTTGAACTTTTACAAAGAGGTTTTTGTTTTGTTCTATCCAACCGGATCTTTATGATGAACAACCGACTGACTGCCTTGGTTCATCAAGACAAGGCAGACTTGACTGTTGAGATCGCAGCTGCAGTGAAATGCCTTAAGTGAGGATGTTGTTTCAGTGTGCCTCGTCTCCTGGTGTCAATGCCAGACGCTTCAAGATCCTTTGAAGAACAGCAGCTGGAAACTTGCACACTGTCTGCCATGAGCCGGCTGCTTGGTCATGACCTTCTCCAGAAACGTGCCAGCACCTCACAGCCACAGATTCAGAGGTTCACTGGATCCATGGCATATCAAACAAGAGGTGGATGGACCAGGTGGTTGGTCACCTTGGTTCTGATGGACTGCTGGCTAGTGCACGTTTATCATTTGTTTTCCTCATGTTTTTATTTTGTGCCGTTTGAAAATGGGTTAAATTTCTTTTTGCCAACAGTATATAATCACAAATTACTCAAGCAAGAATTAGCTCGATATTTAGATCAATAAATCACTAGTTCATATCCCTCGCTCTTAAACCGGCTAAGCTCTTTTAAAACATGACAAAGAGATATAAATAAAATATGAAACAGTATTTAAACAATTTTAGATTTAAAAGTTCAGTTTAAACATTAGATTAGGGGTACATAGTCTTAATGTCTTTACTTTAAATTTCTGCTACCACTCAAATAGAATAGATGTGGATCAAAATATCAGTGATAAACAAAATTTTTGATTTTTGAAGCCGTCTTGATAATGCGTTGAATAAATTTTCAAACACGATTTGTAAATAAAATTAGTTTACCATGACACTGAAAAACATGCCATTGAGTTATAACATTAATATTTTGAAAACCATGAATGAATTTAACTCAAATTGTACTGGTGTACAGGAAAAGCAGAAAGAATTAAAGGGAAAGTTTATTTGGAGCTTTTTACTGAGCTTCAGTGAACTCAGAAGAATTAATGACATATTGTAAAAATGTTGAGAGTGGTGGCACAGAGGTTAGAGAAGGTGGACTTATGATCGCCGGTTCAACTCCCGATATCGACAACATCAAAAATGTGGGTGGGAAAGGTGAAGCACCCACACCTGCCTCCACCCTCATGCTGGGTTCCCACCAAACGCGGCAAAACGCTCCCAACGCACCGTGTTTGCTGCTTGTCAACAGATGTCTGTTCACACCGAACGCGTCTGCAGACGCGCAGTGTTGGCTGCTTGTCAACAGATGTCTGTTCACATCGAACGCGTCTGAAGACGCGCAGTGGGAGGAGCGTCTTGGTCCTTTTCCGGTCGGGTTTGTTTTGTTTTTTGTACACCGGGCAGATAAAATCAGCTGTTCGTGAGCCTCGTTACTACTTGAGTGGGTTTTCTACGAGCCGAACTGCAGCTCCGAAAGTCTTTGTTGAGATTAAAACGTTTTTTTTTTATGTTTGGGGTGATCGTACGCTCGAGCGGACAGCGGCAACTGTAAAAATGCCAAGTTTCTTACCGGAGGCTGGTTTCTTCATGGAGGCTCGATGGGGTAAGTTTAAAAAGTCCAAAAAAAGTCCCGTCGTCGTTGCGTCATCACATAGCAGAGGCTCTCCCGATTGGTTGCTGCGACGTGGCGAGCAGCCAAAGTTCAAATATATGAACTTTGGCTGCTCGACGCCTCAGCTGCTTTGGACGCGCCCGTGCGCGGAAAAGACCTGCCGCGCCGTGCTGCTCGGACTGCTCAAGACGCGCCGCGTCACGCTTCGCCGCCGCTCCTCCACATAGACTTTGCATGTACAGTGGCAGCATCGGCCGCCTGAAACGCGTTTGGTGGGAACCCGGCATCATTCGCCCCACTCTGGGCCCTTGAGCCAGGCCCTTAACCCCCACCATCTGCTCCTCCGGGCACACTAGATAGCAGCTCTCTGCTCCACACAGAGGGCTGTGGTAGCTCATTGATCTGTGGTTGCATCAGGAAGGGCATCCAGTGTAAAAAATAATTGCGGTCTTCATGCGACTTAGTTCATTGTAGCGACCCCTAACGCAGGGAGCAGCCAAAAGAAGAAGAAAAAAAAATGTAAGCAAGTTTCACAAAACTAAATGTGGCATATGGATAACTTTCATGAGATGGATCTGCAACTGGCTCTGGCCTCCCACTTCATACAAAAATAAAAATAAATGTACTGCAAGGGGGTTTCCACCATTTTAACAGATCTTCTCAATGCAAAACTTAATTTTAGGATTTCTTTAATTAAAAACATTGCATCTGCTAAAATGTTAATGAAAATTTCATTTTTCTGCTTATTTTTCTTTGTCATTATAAAACAAGTTAGTTACTGTTCTACACTCACATAAACTTGATTTTTTAACTTGTTTTATAAAGCTGTATACAGTAATTAGTGGGCTTACAATTTATTACAGATCTCTTCTTTGTGTCTGTGTCAAATTTAATACCGCAGAACCTCACTTTAGTTTGAACTATGACTCAGATTTAAAATCTAAAACTACGCAAAACTTGAGTAACAACGAGCATCAAAGGATTGTTTGCTGGTGTGCTAGTTCACATATGATGAAATACTGATGGCGCCGCTGTGGTGTGGAGGTAAGACAGCCAATTTGGGACTAGAAAGTTGCAGGATCAACTCTCCGCCATGCCCACATGTTGTGGTGTCCTCGAGCAAGACACCCAATCCCTAACTGCGCCCTGGGCACTTACATAGCTGGCCACTCCTCCACCTGGGTGTATTTCACGTGCGATGGGTTAAATGCAGAGCACAAATTTCATCATTGTATAAAACATACGACGACAACACATACTCTATATACACTGATGCATTATTTGTGTCTGTGCAGAAACAGGAAGTATTGGGGCACCATTTCCATGACTGTTACTTCTTGCGACACAGGCATGGTTTCTCAACAAGCAGCACTGGAAAACAGGAAAAGATGCATCTTTTCAGTTCAGGTTTGTGTCTGTGTGTGTTGAAGAATATGTTTAGTTTGGCTGGTTTATTTACAGTAGAGGAACCACTTTCCCTGTAGTTCAAGGGAATGAAGTATTTTACTGATGCTGACCCACATCATCTTCCACATTCCACATCCTCTTCTTGGAAATATGTTAACAATTTTAATATCCACCGTCTGTAAATTCCAGGTGGGATCTCATCCAAGCATCTTTACTGAGGCCTCCTCCAGTGCCCACTGTAGAAAATCTGAACACCTCCTCTTCTTTCACCTCCACAGCAGCTGTCCAATCCCTATTCGTTTTCCTTTTTGAAAACCTGTCCAACCTAACATCAGTGTGTTTGCATATCAACAAGCCAAAAACTGTGTTTGTGTGAAGTGTAATGGTGGATAGAGTACTGTGGGAATCAACAATGAGAAAGTTTGTCGTTTGAGAGTTCATGAAAAGCTCAAGACAACATGAAAAAAGCTGTAGTTCTGCATTTGTAACGAAGCGCTTTTTAAAACATGTCACGGTCTGTGGGGCCCTCAGATATGAGGGCAGGGCGTTCCACAGCCGAGGGGCAGCGCAGGAGAAAGCCCGGTCTCCCATTGTGCGAGACCGAGACCTGGGAGTGAGAAGAAGATGAGTGTTGGAAGAGCGGAGAGTGCGGGAAGGACAGTGAGGGGTGAGAAGTTCTTTTAAATAAGATGGTGCATTACCGTACAAACACTGGAAGGTGAGCAGATAAATTTTGTAAGTGATCCGGGCAGAAACAGGAAGCCAGTGTAGTGAACGCAGTACAGGAGTGATGTGTTCATACTTACGCACTCTCATCAGGACCCTGGCAGCGCTGTTTTGGACATACTGTAGTTTTTGTATGTTCTTGCCAGGAATCCCGAAGAGAAGTGCATTGCAGTAATCCAGTCTGGAGGAGACAAAGGCATGGACGAGCTTTTCTGCATCAGTGAAGGACAGTGTAGACCGAAGCTTTGCAATATTTCGAAGATGAAAAAAAGAAGTTTTACAGATATGCTTTATATGGCTTTCAAAGGTGAGTTGTGGATCAAAAATAACACCAAGATTGGTGACTGTACTGGAAAGAGAAATGTTCTGGCCAGAAAAAGTGATACTGAGGATTTTTTCAATGTTGAATTTGATGTTATAGAACAGTCAAGTGGTTGAATGTATTTTCTCTTATCATTGTTAGTATTTTACTTGTCATGGTGACAGGAAAGGCACTGCCTCCCCTGACTGCATGCCACTGGTGTAACCTCATTTTTGGTTATTGGTTAGTTATAAGGCAAATGATCCATTGGATTAAGTTTAATAAAAAAGAAAAATCTAAATGCATCCATTGGATGTACATTTACAAATAAATATCAGTTGGGAGTCAATCCTATTCAAGACATCCTCCACAGCCATTCAACATTAGCCAACACACAAATGCTTGCAATTCCATCTATCCATTATCTTTATGCACTTCTTCCTTTTTGGGGTGTCCATATCCAGCAGTCACTGTGCGAGAGGCTGCGGGGCACCCTAGACAGGTCTCCAGTCCATCTAAGGGCCACATAAAGACAAACAAATTTGCCTAACGTATAATTTTGGTCTGTGTGAAGAAACCGGAATACCCAGAGAAAACCCACGCATGCACGGGGAGAACACGCAAACTTTGTGGGAGTCCAATCAGCTTCCTGCAGTCACAAGATGGTGCCAACAAGCCACACCTGTGGACCATCTCTTTGATGAGCTGCAGGAGTACAAAAGGCTTCAGAAGACCTCCAGTCGATGCTGGAGCATTACATGCCAACATAGTTGTATTTCTAGCCACTTTGCATTATCTAATGAAAGTGAATTGCACTTAACATGAAGACATGTTAAGTGCAATTTGAAATAAGAAATATATGATAAAAATACATTTTTGTGTTTATTTCATTCCTATTCAAGACACTTTGATAAGAATGACTATATATTTAATACAGGCGGATACAGTGCATCTGTGTTTACAATTTTGGTTAGTGGTGTGCCTCGGGATTTTTTTCAATGAAAACACTGTACCTTGGCTCAGAAAACACTGTACCTTGGCTCAAAAAAGTTTGAAAAACACTGCTCTAACGATAAACTTATCTTGTGTTCTTACATGTTTTCAGCATTTGCTTCTGCTGCCTTCCTGCTCCCAATTCCTGCTGTTCCATTGTGACTCCTCAGCTGTCTCCTCTCCTTTCAGCCACTTGCCTACATTTTTTTCCCCATTTACCCTTCATTTATACAGGTAGTCTCACTAGCCGTGTTTCCATCAAGGTTTCTAGCTGCGCAATTTGAAATAGCGCAGCAGAAAAGCTTAATGGAAACGGCAAATTGCGAGGTTACTTCCTGAATTACGCTAAAAAGTTTTTACGCTCGCTTGAGGTGGTTTTTGGATTTGAGATGCGCTAAACGACAAATGGAAACACATTTTCCGACTCATTTCTGACGTAGCGAAAATTCACGTCACGTGACGTTCAGCTGTTTCCGCTCCGGACAACATGTAACATCGCTAAAACTAGTTGGCATGACAGAATAAATACAACTCGCCCGATAGCAACACGTACCTGAAATATTCTCTCGATTTTGACGAGATGTGTGGCCGGGTTCAGTTTTCAACCGCTACTTCCTGTTTACTGTAGACATGCGCAGTGCTGACGTCTGACGTAATGACGCTGTGCGCGGCTTGGTAGAAGCGCTTCAAGCCAGCAGATGGAAACACTTCTGATCTGCATTAATTTGTATTTACATATTTGCGAGGTAGCTCAAAATACGAAATGAAAATGGATGGAAACACAGCTATTGAGTCACGCAAACTCATTTTCAAGAGAGACCTGTTTAGGGAGCAGATGGTGGGGGTTAAGGGCCTTGCTCAGGGACCAAGAGTGGGGAGGCAGGTGAGGGTGTTTCACATTTTCCACCCACATTTTGATACTGACGGTACCAGGAGATGAACCTGCTACTTTCCGATCACAGGCCCATCTTATCCAAACTCTGCGCCACCACTCCCCCCCAACTTCAACCTGGAACTCTTCTTGGACGTCTTCCTTTGCTCACTGGAACCACTGGATCACCTGATCCTTCAACAATCCCCAAATCCTTGTAAGAAAGAAAAGCAGAATTCCTCACAATACCTCAAGTTACCCATACTAAATCTTCTCGTTGCTCCTCAGGGTTCCAGTCCCTCCCCGTGCACATTACCGAGTATTCCGTTAAACGTTAAAAACTTCACTCAGAAAGCCCCCCGGCCATGATTCAATCGAGCAAACTTCGCACTGAGAGGTGACATCTCAACCAACTGAGCCACCGTGCCGCCCCCTCCTGCCTATAACCTTGTCAGTTTGATAAAGATGCAGTAAGAGCTCATGTGGTAGTAACCGAGTAACCACTTCTTATTCTGAGTGTGATGTCTTTCTTGTCATTCGCATCACATGTGGTACATAAGGTGGAATGAAATTGTGTACCCAAGGTCCCAGTCACCATGCAGTCCCAGTTGTTAGACGGCAATTAGAAGCAGAAAAAGACTGTAGGTGAAATGCATTTCTTCATGGGGTTCTAGGCTTTGAGTTTCAGCATTGAATTTCAGAAGTGATTTCCAAACAAATCACAGAAGCTTGAAGATATTTTCTTAGTTTGCGTTTTGCCACATCAGAACTGGGTGACACTCGGTTCTCCTGTTAGTGGCCTGTTTATATGTTCTCTCCATCTGTCTCCAGGTGTGGCTGTAAGGGAAAGCCCTGTTCCAAAGCAGTTTTGGTCTTGATATATCAGTTGTCTGGCCCACTGAGTCACCCAGTGCATGTCTGGTTATTGATGACTCACTCACACAAAAACAGCGGGATGTACTATATACAAATAGCTGCACCCACATGTAGGGGAAATTGTTTGCTAACTGCTGCATGCAGAAGGCCAGACACACACATACACACAAAAGAACCGAAGACATTCCCGTGTGGGCATGACTAAATGTCTGCAAACAACAGAAACAGACGGAGGAATGTAAACAGCAGCAGTTGCTGGTTCAAATCCCTGCAGAAGGCAGGACAGCATGGTGTGTCTGCGTTTTGCACGCGACTGATACTTGCTTCCGTTTGCTCTTCATTCACGTTTGGACACTTTTGCACATCATCTGGCTGCTTTAAAGCACCTTGCTGCACATGGTGAGATTAGAGAGCGAGCTGTGGAAAGACGGTTGAGAAACTGAAACCCAACTGACTAACAAGCAAACTTGTTGTGTGGACGACACACTTGATCCAGTGAGTTTTGTACTGTAATGTTCTAAGAAATTTCTGGGAGGTTTCCTGAAACACGTTATTTAATTTCATAGTAAATGGTTATTTTGATACAATATTAAACTGTTTAACTTAATTTACAAGTAAAAATATGTTAAATTGTACATGTTGTTGATACATTTAACAGGTAATCTATGCAGTAATCTAAAACATTATTAAAATATATCAATACTGACTGCAATATACTGTAGTCTTCAAAAAGGTTTTATTTTAAAAACACTTGCATTTCAAATTTTGTGTTTATAAGAAAAAAACTAAATGGGTAGGTGAGACAAAAATGGTTGACTGACTCATAATTGAAATGGAACAGGAATTGCAGGAACTTTTTTAGACAAATCTAACAAAAATGGAGTGAAATCAAGAGAGATGTTATATGCTGGATGCTGGCAGGTAAGCTGATAAAAGATGGACAACAGGTTTAAGGAACAACAAAGACTGAGGACAAAACATAAATTAAAAAATGTAAGGATGAACAGGTAATTAAAAAACAAATGGACAGTAAATAAATAAAACTGTAAAACCTGGCAGAAAAAAAAGGCATAAATAAACTGATTAACAAAGCAAATCTACAAAACAGTATACAAAATATACAATGGACAACATGTGGCAGAAACACAAAAAATATAAAGAAATCACAAAAATATAAAAATATATTTTGTTCTTTTTGTTGTGCTTCTGAGTCTAACTAACTTGTATAGTAATATAACAGTACTACAGCATAATTGTAGTTAATATTGTTGATACTTGTAGTGCTTTGTAACAGATTTATGACCAGTGGATGTTGAAACGATGGTAAAAGTTGCCCTTCGGTCAGATTGTTTTCTCCCAGTCCCGGTGTTTGTGTGGCACCTGCGTGAACACATGCGTTCCCACTCTTTTCATTCATCTCTATTCCTGCTGTTGCTCCTGCAGGTGTTTCACTCAGTTCTGTCCTTCATTCAGAAAAAAATAGATTGTGGTGTGGAAAGAAAAAAAAAAACAATAGGAAGGATGTTGCACTTGAATGCAGCAATGAATGGCTGCATTGTGCTGTTGTAGTGCTACATCCACTGCACGTTTCTCACACTTTTCATTTTATTCTGAACCCCAGCTCAAGATCACAATGTTGGGAAACAATAACAGAGTGCATTTCCACCGCTTACACTGTTTTCTTCTTCTTGCTTTTTATTTTTTTTGAACGACATAAATCCATGTTACAATCTTCTTATTAACAGGTAATTTGAATTGCTTAAAACAATTGTTGCAGTTTTGTTATTTTTATTTTCTCTTCTGGGGTTAAAAAACAAGCTTCAGTCATTAAAAGCTACAGTTTGGGAAGTATTAATCTTCCATTGCAGGATGTTTAATAATGTAACAAGCAACACTGACCCCAGCCCCCTCAACACACACAACTTTATCAATTTACTAAATTAGTAGTACGACATGAAAAAGTATTAGACGGGTTTACTATTTGGAATTTCTGCTCATTATACAGATATTCTTTATTGTCATTCGCATCAAATGTGGTACATGTGGTGGGACAAAATTATGTACACAGGGTTACATCAAACAATAAAATGTAAAATAAAAACAGTAATAAGATCTAAGATATGAATGAATTAAGAAAAACTTCAGCTAAAAATATGCTAAGCACTAATAGCGTAAAAACAATAGACAATACGCAGAACAGCATCACTGTTGTGAATTTAAAGGCGAGAACATCTGCAAAACTAATATGGTCTATTGAAAAACCTTTTTGGATCGAAAACCATTGTTGCTTTTACTAAAACTCACCATTCGTCAGAAACATCTGTGTCTCATTGTGTCAATACTTTGCTCGTTCACACCCAGACTTGTACGATTGAGAAAGATGTACTGAGCCATCCTGAAGGCTCCTACGTAGGTAACATGGGTTTATGCTGAAACGTGGCCTTAACTCCACAGTACCCAAGCTTGACTCACAAACACAAATAACACTTACCTAATATTCACTGAAATAAATTCATTTTTGCCTGTCCATTCTTCCAAAATGACTAATAGGTGTCCTAATCAGAACCCATGTGCTTTAGGCTAATCTCCTTGGTCTCCCTTTCTCCACACCCAGGGACACTCATGGCCACATCTGCCATCATTTAATCTCACCCTGAGTCAGCTTGTCCTGCACTGACCACAGCGTTCAACCTCCTGTCCAACAGCCATGGACTCTGAGTTCCAAAGCCGCATGCATGCTAACCCAAAATACATTAAGCTAGACATACCTGAGGGGATTACTTTGTGATGAAACAGAAGTTCTAGGAGGTATTAAGATAGTTCTAAGGTATTTAACCCCATATTCTTTGGAATCCGAAGGGATTTCTTTTGAATGGTTCCAACTTGCTAACCTTCAGTCTGACTAACATGCGGTCAGATTCACAAGAAAGCAACACCAACAGCATTTTTTTTTAATGTCACTTTGTTTTTGGCGTTATGATTTCTCTTGGAATGAGTAGTAAGCTGTTTATGCATGCACTCTCTGAGTAACACTAAACGAAAAAGTGATTCATGGATATTTATAGCTGTGATTCTGTAGGAGTCACTGAATGCTAATTGCTACGTTTGCAGAACTGTTGTAAATAGATTTTTTTTCCCAATTTATTTTCAAATCATATGCAACTATTTATATCAAGAATTCATTGCTAATGTAATCTTGACTAAATGCTTTTAGCCTGCGTTACCCTTCAGTATTTTTGCACTATTTGCACCATGAGAACAAGAGAAAAGTCAAGAAATGCAGAATCAAATGCTTAGCCTTTCATTTTTTTTAGACTTTAGATATGGCAAGTCAAATCTATGTTGAACTTTTAGTTGCCAATTGATTTGTTGTGAGTTCTTTAGTCAAAGTCAATGTCAAAGTCAACTTTATTGTCAAAACTGCAATATGTACAGGATATACACAGGATTGAAATTGCATTTCTCTCAGTCCCTTCGGTGCAACAGTAACCATTTAAACACTAAAACATTTAATAAACATAAGCATAAAATGAAATAATAAAACTTTACTTAATAATTAAGCAAAAAAATGTCTGTCTCTCCTTCTGTAGGTACCACTCTTTTCAGAGCAGGTTCAGCTACATGGACTCTTCTCCATTTTTTTTCTGTTTGGTGTATTGTCTGTTGTGAGATGATGTCTTCATATTCCACAGGATCATATCCATCCACTTCTTCTTCTGCCGTCCCCTGCTTTGCTGACCGAAAACTTCGGTGTTTAATAGCCTTTTTACCTTGTTGCCATTCTTTCCAGGAGTTCCTCTTCCTTTTTCTTTAATGTCCATACCTCAGCTCCACAAAGCAAGACTGAGTGCACTAGCATCTTGTACATGGCCCCTTTAATATGAATCCTCATCCTTTTGTCACGAAGCACTCCTGTCCGCTCCTTCCATTTTTGCCACGCTGCACCACTTCTGCATTTATCATCTTCTTCAAAAGGTTCCTTTGGCATTTATCTCAGACCACAGAGATTTGAATGTTTTGACCTGCTTCTGTACATTTCCTCCATCAGTAATTGTTAAGGTCTCGTTAGCTTTCGAGCAGACCACGATCTTTGTTTTTACTGCGTTTATTTTCAGACCTTTACCCTCAAGTGTCTGCTGCCAGCGTCTGTAGCTATCTTGGAAATTAACTTCAGAATCTCCAGCCACAACTAGGTCATCTGCGTACAACATATCCCCCAAAACTTCTCTCCTATCCTAATAAGCTCAGTAATTGCGTCCATCACAAAAATAAACAACAGTGAGCTGAGACATGAACCCTGGTGAACGCCAACTTTAATCTCAAATGCTGTGGTGTTGCCTTTGCCATTTCTGACTGTTGATTTAACACCTTTGTACATGGAACTAACAATCCAAATTAGCTTCTCTGTAATGCCTTTCCATCTGAGGCGTCAGTAAACCACCTTTTGTGGGACTCTGTCAAAAGCCTTTTAAAAGTCCACAAACGTCCAGTATCTGCTATGGTTTCCCCTCCAAGATTTGTTCCTCGACTTTCCTAAGAATGAAAACTATGTCAGTCATGCCATCCAAACTGGTTGGAGTGTATTTGTACTGTATTTTAAACAAAATACTTAAGAATGCCCTTGGACAAATATAGTTTTAACTCTCGGAGAGCTTTCATTTCTTTGATTCAGACCAGTCTTGTGAACCATTACAAGTGTGCACAGGGTTGAAGCAGATTTTAAAGCTCTGGATCTTTAAAACTTATTACAACTGTAAATGTTGCCATTCTAGAGACTCTTATAAAAGTAGTTTGACACTTGTTGGTTGGAAGAAATAAGTTTAGCTTTAGGCTTCAGAAGCTGTGATGTGTTTTGTCAGCAACGGTCCTCGCTCCAATAGAAGCCCAAAGATGACGTGTGTCAGAGGCAGGATGTCTGAATTCTGCTTCAAAATTACTGCTTTGAAGTTTCAGCAAACTTATCCAAGCACTCTGCTGCAGTTGTGCACAGAAACATGCAGATGCTGTGTGTATGCCCATTCATCAAGTTGATCAAAACATGAGCACTTAAGCATGCACACAAACTCATGCATAAAAGCCATCCATAAAGCAGCAGAAAGTGTTCACAGACTCAGAGCAGATTGTGTGCGTGTACGCCTAATAAACAGGCCTATAAATAACTCAAGAGGAGGAGACTCGCAGCATTTTTTTGTTGTGGTTTCATGTTTTGTCGCTTGAAGATCCTGCAGACACACAAACATCCCCAAAAGTAATTACTGTCTCTGCGGACAACGATGAGTGACGAGCCCTCCCCTCGAATAACTGTAGACCTATGAAGCGATGGACGCATTGTTACCAAACTTTGCCTCGTTTTCTGTGCATCAAATCAGAGGAAAGTCATTTAAAACAATCCTGGAAGAAAATGTATTCTCAAATTTGTCAAAGGTTCAAATACGATACTTACCCTTGGTATACGGTTTATGATTGTGCCATTCATTCAGTCATTTCTCAATTAAAGTTGAAGTTACAAGATGTCTTACAAAAATCAACCAATCAACTTTGACATACTGTAAACCCAAATTAAACAACATAAGTCATTCCTGAGTGTTTTACATGTATTTTACCAAATTGATTAACATTTGAGTTGGTTTGAGTTGACATAAGACAATTTTAATCCCATGAGGTTTACATGTTTGTCCCTAACTTGCACTCATTTGACATTTAAGGCCTATTAAACAAAGATCGAGTCATTTCTAGTTTTGCTAAAACTAACCTTTTTCAGACAGAATAAATAAATCTAACCCGGTATACAAGTTATAGCTTATATAAACCATAATAAGCAATACAAACTAATGTGTTTTGATGGCGTCTTGTGACATTTGTTTCATTGTGCTAAACATTACAAATCACCTACAAATATTCTGTAAATTACAGATAAAGTTTTGATGCATATGTATATTTTGCCGCATTATAAACATAACAAAAAAATTCAAATATATTTTTATAACCATTAAAGCTGTGTTGCTGTTTGTCACACAAAAAAAAAAGGCCAAAGGACAAGTTTAAGCTCTAATATTAAAAAATTGTCTTCTTTGAAATAAATCATGTACAAAAAAACATATATTAATGCAACAGCGATGTTATAAGTTAACTTCTTCAGTAGATTTCGACATCTTAAGGCTTACAAAAAGAAAGGACTTGCACAGAAAAGACCAAAGACCCACATGGCTCCAGGACTGTGTGGGAAGTACGATTACCTTGTGCAAGACCTTGAGGTTCTACGTGGACTTTGTAACGTTTTATTTATGCAAACAAAACCAAAAAAGTCCACATGACCATTTGCTTTGTGCTGACCAATAGCTTGACTAAGTCACACGCAGCGTTTATCCATCATTGGATTGAATGTGGAATGAGTGAGCTATAAAGGAAGAGAGAGTGACTCTGGAATATGGTGACCTGAGGGACGCGGTGTTCTTTGTTTATGACGGTAAACAGGAAATATGTGCACAATGAACAAGTCCTTTGATTGTCAAGGCTGTGAGAAACACTGCCTTTCAAACTTCAGCTGTGTTTGTGTGTGCACCTGACGCTGCCTTTTTGTCCAAAACTCAAATACGTCCTTCCACTGTGATAGATTTTGATTTATGCAAACGTTCAAACACACACACAGGCTGTGGTTATGAATATGAATGTACAATCACAGGTTTATGAGTGTCTCTTTGGGAGAGTATGTGATCTGAGAATAGCTCCGAACAGGAAGTCTAAATCTGGCCTGGACCAGGAAGAAAAGTGTGTTAGAGGAACAAACAACACACACACACACACGCACACACACACACACATACACTGTAAAAGGAGAGTAAAAACATCCCTCTTTTTTACATTTATGTATTTGCTTTATTTCTCATGTTACATGTAAAAACTTTTTTTTTTCAATTGATGGATAAAACATCCAGTGCTAATGGATATTTCACCGAGGATTAATAATCTGTCTGTCTATCTATCTATCAAAAACAATATAACGTTTTGTATTTTATAGTATCTACACAAGATAAACATTGTTGGTCTTAAGTCAACAATTAAAGGAGTTTATTATAATAACATAATAATAATATATAATAATAATAATCATTTTATTTAAAAGCGCCTTTCATGACACCCAAGGACACTTAACAAACCAACACAGTGAATACAGAGCAAACATTATCAGCGACAAATTGAAATATAAAATACATAAAGGATATAAAATGGAAGATAAAAATACATTTAGTAAAGTTAATGATAAGCTAGTCTAAAGAGATGGGTTTTCAGGGCAGTCTTGAACAGAGAAAGGGAGGTGGTGTTTCGAAGGTCGGGCGGTAGAGCGTTCCAGAGGTGAGGGGCAGAGCAGGTGAAGGCCCTGCTCCCCATGGTGGAGAGGCGGGCAGAGGGTACATGGAGTTGTAGTGAAGAGGAGGACCTGAGAGAGCGTGATGGGATGGAGATTTGTAGGAGGTCAGATAGATAAGGAGGGGCAAGGTTGTGGATAGCTTTGAACGTGAGAAGTAGAATTTTGAAGATGATGCGTGATTTAACCGGGAGCCAGTGGAGCTGCTGCAGGACAGGAGTGATGTGGTTATAGTAGGAGGTTTGAGTGATGACACGGGCAGCTGAGTTCTGGACCATCTGTAACTTGTGGAGAGATTTGTTGGGGAGGCCGTAGAGAAGGGAGTTGCAGTAATCGATACGGGAAGTCACAAGACTGTGCACCAGGATGGCTGTGGAGCGGGGTGTGAGAGAAGGACGGAGACGGTTAATATTACGGAGGTGGAAATAGGCAGACCGAGTAATATTGTTGATGTGTGAAGTGAAGGAGAGAGTGGTGTCGAGGATGACACCGAGGCTCTTGACCTGAGGGGAGGGGGATAGCAGAGAGTTGTTAAGGGGGACGAGAAGATGTTCTGATTTTGAAATAGAGTTTTTGGTACCGACGAGAATGACTTCTGTTTTGTTGCTGTTTAGTTGAAGGAAATTGTTAGAAAACCAGTGATTAAGCTCAATGAGACAGTCGGTGAGGATGGAGGGCGGGTGGGTGGAGTTAGGTTTTGATGACAAGTAGAGCTGCGTGTCATCAGCATAACAGTGGAAATGGATGCCATGTTTGCGGAAGATGTGGCCTAGAGGAAGGAGGTAAATGATGAAGAGGAGGGGTCCGAGGACAGAGCCTTGGGGGACACCCGTGGAGACAGGGGAAGACTGGGAACGGAAGGATTTAAGCTGAATGAATTGAGTGCGGTCAGAGAGATAGGAGGTGAACCAGTCTAACGGGGTACCTGAGATGCCAATGGAGGTTAGTCTGTTGAGGAGGATAGAATGACAGATGGTGTCGAAGGCAGAACTTAGATCAAGAAGAATGAGGATGGACAGAAGACCAGAGTCAGCAGCAAGAAGAAGGTCGTTAGTGATTTTTACTAGGGCTGTTTCGGTGCTATGGTGGGGGCGAAATCCAGATTGAAACTCTTCATAAATGTTGTTGTTGGACAGGTGAGAGTGAAGTTGACTAGCAACAGTTTTTTCAAGGATCTTGGAGATGAAGGACAGATTGGAGATTGGACGAAGATTACTGAAGTTGGTGAAGTCAAGACCTGGTCATTGTACCTCTTGGTCATTGTCATTGAAGCAACGTTTCAACCGCTGCGTTCAAGGGGCATCAGGATTTTGTACTATCTCGACGATCTTCTTCTTCTGTCTCGCTCGAGGGAGGAAGCAGAGAGTCAGACTGTTATTCTGGTGAATCACCTGTCCCTCCTAGGTTTCGCTATAAACTGGGAAAAAGTTCCATAGTTCCAGCGCAGAAGATAACCTTTTTAGGAGTGGTCCTCTACTCCACGAACATGACAGCGGTCTTGTTGGATCAGAGGAAGGACTCGCTGACATCACTTCTCCGGTATGTCCAACACCACATGTCTGTACCAGCATTATCAATAATGAGGTTATTGGGAATGATGGCGGCTGCTCATGTAATTGTGAAACTGAAAGTTATGCACCATAACTCATGTTCCCTGAAGGAAGGGAACGAGGTGCAACATACTTGCTATGGGAATTGCGCCCCCGCGTGATTACCTGAAGGAATACAATCACGCCTTTACGGCTAGGGCGTCAACGTCGCGCCAGAGGCCCCGCCCTCTGGGTATTTAAGCGACTGACGCCCATCCATCTTTCTCCAAAATTGCACTTCACCGAGCTTTCAGCATTGAAAAGGGCCAGATATGTTGCACCTCGTTCCCTTCCTTCAGGGAACATGAGTTATGGTGCATAACTTTCAGTTCCCTTATCAGTCAGTCACTCGGTGCAACATACTTGCTATGGGAACGTAATTCATTCACGCCCTTGAAATGCTCAGTAAAATGCATGCTAGTGTGAACGTCTGCCCTTGACCAACAGGCATCTCAAGGCTACTTTCTACAGTACTGTGTGTTAGAAAGGACAGCCTGAGTGCACTGGCACTGCACTAAAACCATAGATATACGGAAGGATCTGATGTCGTATATCTCCGTATCCTTCACATATACTTATACTTATATTTCCGGATATTCCCGGAAATGGACCGCAATGATCCTTAAAAGATCCCAAAATCCGGATACTTATCTTTGGCAGACCCTTGACGAATAACAGCCACATTTATTTTGGATCTGCCGAAGATAAGTATCCAGATTTTGGGATTTTTTAAGGATCATTGCGGGCCATTTCCGGGAATATCCGAACACAGATCCTTCCGTATATCTATGGTTTTAGTGCAGTGTGGCGGTTCTACACACGGGCCCGCACGGGCCCGTGCCCGTGTATGATGGACCCTGGCCCGCCCTGTGGCCCGCCCTCCGAGCAGAAGCGGAACCAATGCTCATGGCACATACCGATACCCATAGATATCATATATAGAACGTCTATGCCGATACCAGCCTTGTTTACGTATCGATCCAACCCATGATGCACGTTGGCTTCAAACTATGGGATGGATTTCCTGAACGGAGGCGTGTCTCATGAACCCAGAGTAACAAGACCCGCCTCACATTCAGGAAATCCAGTTCATAGTTTGCAGGCAGCTACAAGCGTGAGGGGCTGACTGAGTACTCTGTTGGGTTTGTTTTGGCATCGTTTTGAAAGAGCGGGTCGTTTGTTTATGGATTGTTTACATGGAGCTGGTCACATTATGGATTGTTTACATGGATCTGGACGCTTGTTTCTGTCGCNACTCACACCTAGGGTCAATTTAGAGTCACCAATCAGCCTAACAAGCATGTTTTTTGGTCTGTGGGAGGAAACCGGAGTACCCGGAGGAAACCCACGCATGCACGGGGAGAACATGCAAACTCCACCCAGAAAGGCCCCGGACCGGGATTTGAACCGGCAACCTTCTCGCTGAGAGGCAGCAGCTCTACCAGTTGTGCCACCGTGCTGCCCAATGTATACATTTAAGAAAAAGGTCGAAAAGGACTTGCTCAAAAACTATATATGATGTAGCTTAGTGTGTTTGTGTACAGTATTACAGTTAGATAAATTAGTAGATTTATTCATTTTGTGATGTAGTTTGAAGGTTATCATTGGTTGAACAAACTGTGAAATAAATAAGGGGCAGATATAATAAGATTTCATCTTCTTTCTGCTCCTTTCATTTTATCCTACTTGTATTCTTGTATCTGATGAAACTGTTTTGTATTGTTCTTTTAAAATGAATGAATAAACATCAAATCAAATCAAATCAACGGCCCAGTCAGAGTCCAGAACCTGACTGGCGGTTCTACACACGGGCCCGCACGGGCCCGTGCCCGTGTATGATGGACCCTGGCCCGCCCTGTGGCCCGCCCTCCGAGCAGAAGCGGAACCAATGCTCATGGCACATACCGATACCCATAGATATCATAACGTCTATGCCGATACCAGCCTTGTTTACGTATCGATCCAACCCATGATGCACGTTGGCTTCAAACTATGGGATGGATTTCCTGAACGGAGGCGTGTCTCATGAACCCAGAGTAACAAGACCCGCCTCACATTCAGGAAATCCAGTTCATAGTTTGCAGGCAGCTACAAGCGTGAGGGGCTGACTGAGTACTCTGTTGGGTTTGTTTTGGCATCGTTTTGAAAGAGCGGGTCGTTTGTTTATGGATTGTTTACATGGAGCTGGTCACGTTATGGATTGTTTACATGGAGCTGGTCACGTTATGGATTGTTTACGCTGGACGCTTGTTTCTGTCGCAAGATCGGACAACACTGGTGAGTACGTAGCATCTTAGCTAGCAGCTAGCCGACTTTTCATCGTAACATGTGCGTTGTGTGGAAATATTACACTCAACACCGCAAGACAACAACGTTCAATGTTTGCAGAGCTATATAAACACATCTGCGTCACATTAAACCGCGGTCAAGTTAGTTTTACGCCGGCCGGACATTCCATCGAGCTCAGGGCTTCAGCCAGCGGTGTGTTTTTCTTTTTCATGCCGGATTGGGGGCTCTGATTACGGCAGCTGTTTCAGCTTCTGCCTGGGAGCTCCGTGGCTTCGCATCATATCATAATACAGCTACAATATAAAGCATGTAAAACACTAAAAACAGGAACATGTCTGTGTTGGTTTATGCCAAGAACTTAGCAGATGTAAAGCTATTTAATATTTTATTTTATTTATTTATTCATTCATTTAAAAGAGACAAAATAAAACATTCATCTGAATGAAAAGAGTGCAGAAAGAAGAAAAAAATCTTATATCACCCCATTATTTAAAAGAATATATAAAATAACTTTAAATAACTTTAAACAAACAACCACTTAACTCCATATCTGTAAAATTAACTGAATTATAACCATTTTTGAGTTTGGCTTATTTCAATTGCCTGCTGCAGCCATCTTCAATTCAAATATATCCAAAAGTTAATCAGCAGTAAAGAAACATCCGTTTATTATTTCTTGAAAGATTTTTCAAAATCTGTCCAGAGGGTCATGAGATATTTTGCTAACAGACCAACACCATGGATGTACTTTAAAAGTCAACCAGTCGTAGAGAGCCATTCAGTGATTATTTCTTGAAAGTTTAATCAAAATCTGTTCAGTTGTTCATAAGATATTTTGCTAACAGACAGATGCAGAATACAAACATAATTTGATGATTTCTGGCAAACCGATCAACAAATGAGTCACTCATTTGTTGATCAGTTTGCCAGAAATCATGATGCCAGAAATCATGAAATTCTACGATTTTGTATTAATCAAAATCGCAGAATACAGTTGCTGTGATAGTAGGGCAGCCAATTTTGTTACCTGTATATAATTTTGGACTGAGAAACTGAACCAAGACTTCATCTAACAGTTAAGTAAGATTTCGAATCTGTCTTTGTTGAAGTTCATCTCAGAGAAAAAGACAGATTCGAAATCTTACTTGACTCTTATTTTTTTTTAAGCAGTGGTTAACCATTGTAACCAAAGAAAATAGTTTAAAAATCAAATGAGAAAAATATAAATCATTTTACACAGTATTTGTATTGACTGAATAAAATATATTAATAAGCAAATAAAATGATAATGAAAATAACCGTTAGGTGAAGTCTTGGTTCAGTTTCTCAGTCCAAAATTATATACAGGTAACAACGTTCATCTGATGAACGTGCCCCTCTGACAAAACCTCTGGCCCCAGCTTGGCCCCACCAGTACAACTGGTCTAGAACCGCCACTGCCTGAGTGACGTCACACGCAGTAACATCCAAACTGTAATGCTTTGCAAAAGTGTTTAATGAGCTCCAGTTCGCAGCAGCGCAGATGTCTGCAACTGGTACACCCTTGAACAATGACCAGGAGGTGGCCAAGCCCCGAGTGGAGTGAGCGTGCACTCCAGAGGGCACCTGTTGACCTTTGCTACTGTACGCCCTTTTAATGGCCTCAGTCACCCAATGTGAAAGGCGTTGTTTTGATAGGGCCTTTCCGGTAGCAGGTGCTGCAAAGCACACGAACAGTTGATTTGTTTTTCTCCATTCGGCTGTTCTCTGCATGTAAGTGCGTAAAGCTCTCACGGGGCAGAGAGCCTTCAGCCTTTCCTGTTCCTGAGTGAGGACAGGAGCAGGTGGAAAAGAAGAGAGATCAAAGTCCAGACTTCTGTGATTTAGAGTCAAGACCTTGGGGGTATATGCGGGATTAGGCCTTAGGGTGACCTTTGACCCGTCAGGGGCGAATCTGGTACACATTGGGTGTACAGACAATGCATGGAGGTCACCCACGCGTTTCGCCGAGCAAAGTGCCAAGAGTAGAGCGGTTTTATAAGATAACAAGTCTATCTTAACCTCGCTCAGTGGCTCGAATGGAGGATCACAGAGAGCCCCCAAGACCAGGCTAAGATCCCAACCAGGGGTCAGGATCCTGCTGGGTGGTTTTGTCCTAAGCACGCCCTTCATAAATCTTATTATGATTGGATGCGCGCCAGGTGTCCTGTGTCCCCAGCCTTCGTGACAGGCTGAAATAGCTGATAGGAAATAGATGAAATAGATAGCTGAAATAGATGCAATATATATATATATATATATA
>JBBPBX010000567.1:50370-96521 GCA_038048925.1 Garcialebias charrua
TATATCACCTTTATTGTAAATGCTAGTAAAGCAGAGTTATCTGCAAGCTAGTCATTATAATATTCTGGTATTTACTCTGCAGGAAATTTGTTTAATTACTCATAAATTCTCCAATTTCTCTCATCTAAATCATGTATATGAATCATCTTTTGTTTGTGTGATCTTTTTCTATCCAGAGGTGGCAGCACCGCTGTTCAAACCCAACATGATCAAATTCTGACTGAGTTTCTATACCCTCATTTCAAACTCAATATACCACCATAGACTGTTTAAAACTGTTTGATCAATAATTCATCTTGGACTCCAAGCCACAGTGAATAACGTAGCTAGTTGCATTTCTAGTTTACACTTTTTGAATTCTATCTTTTTATTGCTAAATTAATAGTTCAGTTTTTCCTAAAACGGAGTTGCATGGCGTGTTTGTGAGCTGTCAGCATCTTACCTGCAGTAACCTATAGAATAAGGTATGCAGTCAAAGGGGATTGTGATGTCTATAATTCTATATTTCCAGACGCTAATACCAGTGCTACACATTATGAGTGTATTGATTCTGATGTGTCATCAGAATCGATTATTATTGGCCATGCTTGTTTCATCCAATGTTTACATTTGATCTAGTTGCTTCCTGTCTACTCCAGTTTAGAGTCCTGAACCAGAGTGATCTACTGAAATTAAAGAAGTGAAACAAACTCAAGTATTGGTCGTATCATGCTTGTATTCAACACAAACGTTGGAATTATACAGTATGCTGTTGTAGAGTGTCAGTCATCCAGACATGACAAGACAGATTGCCTCGCATTTGGAGAGCTTTATTAATTCAAAACTGAAGCTCATGGAGTTCTAAGCTTTAAACTGCATGGTGCTGCTACTAGTAATAGTACAGTACAATATTTGGATGAAAAGTAGAATTGTCTACTCTGGCTGTCGCTCAAGGCGGACACTCCTGTTCTCCCTACCCTTGGTCTCCTTCCTCTTGCTCTGCTCTCTGTGTGCAAAGGTGGGCACATGAACGCCAGGGACCGCTAAAGCACTAATCCGCTTACAGTGGACCTAAACTTTTTGTCAGCGTTTTTGTGGTTTGACTAACTTTTATAATTCATAAGCGGATTTGTGCTATTTTTATTTAAAATGCAGTACCGCTAATAACTAATTATCTATCAGTAAAAACGAATAAACTTATTACAGGCTCTTATGCTGGCTCCGTAGCTGCTTGTTTTGCCTTTTTCTCCTCCCTCACCGTAAAGAGCAGAGAGGAGGGAGGGTTGGAGGGGGAGCAGAGGGAGAACAGACACGGATCTACCATGTAGCAAATGATGCCGTTGCTTGGGGTCCCAAATCTGCAGGGGTCCGGCCCCGCCGCGCCCCGGCCAGTCACCTACATCACTAACATTGCTAATGCTTGTTAATGTACATTTAACATAAAAATAATTATAGTTACGATGAAAACGATCTTAATAAATAAATAAAATAAAATAAATAAATGTCACATTTTTGTCATCTGTGTATGTTTCCCATACTTGACAGACGAAATTGGCCTCTGCATTTAACCCAACCACCACCAGGTGGTGCAGTGAGCAGCCGTAGTCAGCGCCCGGGGAGCTGGGGAAATTGATGTGCACTCATAGACACCCCAAGGTGTGCCGTGGACGGGGTTCGAACCTGGGTCCTTCGGATCCCAAGTCTGATTCCCTAGCCACTACACCAAACACAATACAAAAACCGGTCAATTTCTGTATTCCCCTACTAAAAATGGACTATTCCATCTTGACATCTTCCGGGTCAGAGGTGAACTCAGGGGCTAATTCTGTGGCTAGCTGCTTGTGCTGGGTACTTGGATAAATCCGCAGAGAACCCCGCTGTTTCAAGCCAAATTAACGCGGCCGGAGGATTTTATTGTGTGTTTTGTGTCGACCATTCGACGGTGAGTCGTTAGTTTTATGTATTTTAGTTACTTTTCATTAAATCTGTTGACATCTTCCGGGTCAGAGGTGAACTGGACGCTAACTCTGTGTCCAGCTGGTTGTGCTGGGTTACTAATGGATAAATCCGCAGAGAACCCCGCTGTTTCAAGCCAAATTAACGCGGCCGGAGGATTTTATTGTGTGTTTTGTGTCGACCATTCGACGGTGAGTCGTTAGTTTTATGTATTTGGGTTACTTTTATGTATAAATGCGGTGGCGAAACGCCCGTGTATTTCAGATTTAAAAGTGGTCTTAGGGATTAAAAGATCATTCTTTTTTGTTAATTTCGTGGCCGAATAGAATATATGTACGTAAAGTATTAAATAAATCCTTTGATTTTTGTAATTTCATCCTTTTAGGATCATTTTTGTTACTTTTCAGTTGGCAGTGTAGTGCAAATATTGATAACGCTGCCGGCTATATATAAATATATATATATATATATATATATATATATATATATATATATATATATATATATATATATATATATATATATATATATATATATATATATATATATATATATATATATATATATATAATATATATATATATAAATATATAAATAGCGGATTAGATTAGCTTCCCCTAATTTTCATAAGACATTTGTGCTTTTGAAATTGTGGACCTAAAAAAATTAATAAGCGTTTTAGAAATTGTGGAACTAATTTTTTTATTAGCATTGCCCACCACTGTCTGTGTGTTTGAAGCTCCTAGTACACGTCTCCCAAATGAAAAAAAATGTGATTATGGATCTGGTGAGCTGGAAGTTCAACGCAATCGACAAAATCTTTTCAGCAAAATGACAGGGTCCTGGAGAACCCTTTTGTCCGGCTAAGATTCTTGTTGTGGGGTACGTCAGAGATCCGTGGTGGGGGTGGTAGCTGAGGTGTCTCTCAGTCTCCTGTCTCAGGAGGACACTGAAGACATTTATATATTTGGATTTATGATAGCAGGGGTTCTGCTCTTTGGCATCGGTGGAGCTCTGTGTTATCAACTTTTGAAGAAGACTTTGGCAGCAGTTTCAGCCATGACAAAGCTTCCGAGTTAGTGTGAAGGTTTTGTTTGTGCCATGAGTACTCAAAATCAGCTGATTTACGAGTTAAACCGTAAAATGGAGGCGATTTGTGAGAATTGCAAGCTACCTGCGGCTCCTAGGACTCGTCAGCATGTTGGAGTCAACATTGAGGAAGGCTCATAACACGGATCAGTGGAGTGGATATACATAAATTTGATCTTTTTGGACTGGGACATTTCTAGCAGGACTCAAGGCTGATGAGGGAAAAAAAAACAGTCTGCCTGAAGAAAAATCAACATTTGTGGCTTATCTGAGTCTGACTCCCCTGTTTGGCCTCGGATATGAGCCGACTATCAATTTCTCCTGGGACATGGGTAACTAGGGACAGCTTTGTCTGTTGTTTTTTGTAATACCACTATCTATTCTTATGGTTCTTAACCTTTTTCTATCTAAAATTATTCTGATAAAGAATAAGGGGCCGCACTTTTTGGCAGCAGCAACGTGCACTCCGCTCATCTTTTGGACAACTGTATGAACATAATTTCACTGTATCTTAGAACAATGATAAAAAAGCTTATTCTGATTCTGACCCGTACTTTAATGAGGTAAAAGTCAAATGAAATGTGACATGATCGTTCAGACTGTGGTTTGCTCTAAAAAGCATTGGAAATTAATATGATTTAGCATCACTTATTAAAATGACCTGGGTCTGACTTTAAACAATTTAATATGTCACATTCAGACTACCATAAAAAGTTTGACAAAGGTCACAAATGATTTAAATAGTTGGACTTGGGCAACTTTTTTCTGCAGAGTGAACGCAGCCTTATTCTTGTTATATAAGAATGATGGTTGATTACCAGTCCAGGACTGATGGTCACTACTGCCATCCTGGGCTTTACTTGCTCTGTAATGATTTAGTTGTGTTTTATCATGTTATGAGTTTGTCTTGTGGGCACACTTTCATATGAATTCTCCTCACTTGCATAATGTCTCATGCATATCCGAACATCAGCATGTCGAGGGACAAACAGATGAAAACTAGCCTTGGGCTACATCCAACCTGTCATGTTTACAAACACTGTTTGTTCAATTATGTGTGCTGTCCTTGTTTGAAATAATAAATCTTAAATGAGAAAAAATTGAACTTTCCCTTCAAGCTCACTTTTAAAGTTTTACTCTTGATCAGCTACGTCAATAAAGAATTGTTAAATTAAAAACAACCATTTTAAATACTGTGGGCTGAATAAATCTACATACATTTCGCTAGACATGTCGACATGCAGCTTATATCCTCCTAAAGCTATAGCTTAATTTTTTATTTTTTTTTAGGCAAAAAAAAATCATAATTAGCTCTTTTACAACTCAATTAGTTTTTTAATTGCTTGTGAGTCAAAGCTGAAACACTTCATACAAAACCCTACCTCATGAAGATTTTATCCTTGGAGTTTTCAAGGTATAATCCTTCTACACGCTCTGGAAATTATCAACATGTAAAACAGATTTTGAGCGATTGTCCTGACCTGAAGTTCAGCTATTTACAGCTGCTGGAAGAAGCTTTTAAAGAAATGAGCCTGATGAATCTCATCTTCACTGTGTGGCTCACAAGAGTCCACTTGAGATAATGACGGAGCGAATTTAAGTTAGTCTGACAGCTGCTGCTGACAAGTCTCAGTACTCACAAGGCAAGTGTTTTGCATGTAAGAGCGGAAACTCAGTCGGGTACACCTTCGTCGTTAGGTTTCGTTTCTACTTGTCCTCAAACTCAAATGAAAAGTTGTGTGGGGGCTTCACTTGTCTTCTACTTTTGTTTTTCTCCTTTCTTTCTCTGATTACTGAAGCACTTTTTCACAGAAGTGATAAAACACCTCAAGACATTGAGTCATTTACTTAAAATGCACATTCTTGTTGTCTTTTGCATAAACTGCCTTCACTGTCATACAAAGAAAGTTGTAGTCAAGTCAATTTTATTTATATTGCACAGTTAAAACAGATAAACTGTTATCAAGGTGCTTCACACACAACATAAAAGAGGTTTAAAAATTTACAGAACAGTATCACACACCAGTGGTAAAAATTATGATATTAACAGCAGCAAAATTATAATAAAAATGTATAAGAACAATATTTAAATGAAAACACAGTAAAAAATATATACACTAAGTCAGTTCACAGAGTATGAAATACCAGAGAGAAAAGATGGGATTTTAGCAGGGATTTGAACATGTGAAGGGAGGAGGCCTGTCTAATGTTGGGGGGCAGGTTGTTCCAGAGTTTTGGGCCGGTGACTGAAAACGCCCGATCTCCACGGAGCTTCAGTCGTGTTTTTGGAACTGCCAAGAGCATCTGATCAGATGATCTCAGGGCCCGCGATGGAACATATGGTTCCAGCAGCTCGGAGAGGTAGAGGGGAGCGAGGCCATTTAGGCATTTGTAGGTCAACAACAGGATTTTAAAGTCGACTCTAGTTTGCACGGGGAGCCAGTGCAGGGAGGAGAGAACAGGTCAAACCTACGTGTACTGGTTAAAAGCCGAGCTGCTGCATTTTGCACGAGCTGGAGACGTGAGAAGGAGGCCTGACTGATCCCAGCGTACAATGCATTGCAATAATCCAGGCGGGTTGTGATGAACGAATGTGACTATTTTAAAAGTGAGAAATCAGTTAGCAACCCTTATTTATAAAACATTTTATTTAAAATGACCAAAGGTGTTTTTTTCCCTCAGATATTGTCACATTTTTTAACTCCTTCTCATCATTTTCACATTTAATTCAACACATAGTAAATAAAATAAAGCAGCCAACAAACGTACGTGTTCATTTACAAATTATACATGTTTAAAAAGTGCCTTGTACACAATCCACAATGCCCTTGAAGATTGCTTCTGAACTTTAGTTGCAAAATGACAAATTCCTAAAAGCTTGTGAGGCTGAGCTCCTTCCTAACCGTCAACTAGGATGAGTTTTGTTCAGATATTTGTGCACTGGAGCACCACAGAGTCTCAACAGTAAAAAGCTGATGCTGGAAAGCAAATAAAGTGCCTGCTCGGTCGATGCGTTTGCAAACAAGTCGACACTCCTCTGCTACATGTTTCTACTCCGTTGGGGGTGGTAATCATCTTCTTGTCTCTGATCCTGGTGAAAGGAAGGGAGGTGTGTTCGAGCCCCAAGCCTTCCGTTCAGGCTTCGCAGGCCTCCAAAGCCCCTGGAGATGAAAGAGAGTGGGAGAGGGGGAGGGACATCTTCCGCTTCATCCATCAACTGCAGGGAGCGAGACGATGCTGATGGGTAGAGACATCGTGGAGGTGAGTAAGTGTACGCCTGCCAGTGGGCTCGCGTGACCAAAGGCGTGTGTGTCAACAGACCTTTGGTGGTGGCGTATTCCGCATGGCTGCGCTGGCTGTAAGGTTCAGGCTGGAGGTGGGGGGAAATGAGCAGGGAGAAGGAGAGGAGCAAAACCTGGACACGAACACAGACAAAAGGGACAAAAACGAAACCACGCAGAGAAAACACAGATGACAGAAAAACGAATGAACGCACAGAGACAAAATGAAAGAGCCTCATCAGACATGACCTACTTAACATCTTGCACAAAAGATGAGAACAGGTGCCATCATTCAAGCAGTCTCCTTTCAAATCCTAAAGGTTTTAACATGGTAAGAACTCGGGCAGTGTTTTATTGAAACGTTTCATACATTTTTTTTTACTGCATCTGACTTTGTATCTGCCGTGCCTGAACAATTTCTCTGTGGTGCAAATGGAAGCGCTGGTGTTGTGTCTCACCAGGATGCAGGTTCCTCTGTTTGTTG
Organism: Garcialebias charrua; assembly: GCA_038048925.1. NCBI lineage: Eukaryota > Metazoa > Chordata > Actinopteri > Cyprinodontiformes > Rivulidae > Garcialebias > Garcialebias charrua. The sequence goes on from JBBPBX010000567.1 coordinate 57,160, forward strand.
TCTTGCTGGAGCTATTAGGCAAAAGAGCCTGTAGCTGGTTTAGCTGCTCCAGCAGAGCACTGTAATACAAAGAAAGGAGGAGAGATGAAAGAGATTGTGTGAAAATTTCACACAGGGGACCCGAAGATGAAATACAGGCATCGCTTTTTCAGCGTCTGTGATCTTTAGCAACTGAAGCAAAAAGAAGGAGAACAGCAGTGAAAGAAAGAGTCTACTGAGCTCCTTCCCATATTGTTCTGGTTTCTGCTCAGCGCTCTGCCAGTATCATAATGAAAAGGAAGCAAAATCAGAAAACATAGAGTGTTAATTTTTAGAATTTGTTCTGCGGCTGTTTGCCACACAGATAACGCACTGAGTCGGAAATATTTCTTATCCAGGCTGTCAGCGCCCTGAGAGGAAGAGCCCGAGGCCATTTGAATATAGATCAACAAATAACACAAACTGACACCATCCACCTCACAACACGTGTCAAATCAAAGAGCAAAAGATGATCCACCACAGCAAATAAAGTCCTAAGAGTACAATTAATGGAAACTTTTCTTTCTTGAATATATGAGTAGTAAAAAAAAGCCAGTGCACGCTCTCAAAGATGGTTTTATTTGATTGATTTTTTAATGAAGTTTTAGGTGGTGCAGCCTGGTTTGATTTATAGGATCAGACATTTGCTGCCAGCTTTATTCTTGCATTTTTGTTCAACCAAATTAAACCAATACAGTACAAGTTGTCCCTGAATATATATGAAAGACTTAAAGCCTTGCATATCATCCACTGCCTTTCATGCCAGGGTTTTAGTCTAAGTCCATCTGATGATGAGAAGGGAAGCTGTAGCACAATCTCACACATTTGAACTTCTTGTTGGGGTTATTCTATCAAGCTTTCTGCAAGTTTCATTAAAGCCTGTCCTTTGGTTAATGAGATATTTTGCTAATGCACGGACAAACAAATACACTGACAGATACAGTACATGGAAAAACAGAAACAAAAAAAACATGATGAACATGGCTTCTGTGTCGGAAAAGTGAAGCCAATTTGACAGAGCTTTAACCTTGCATTCTATACAATAACCAGCAGGGGGTGCTTGCGTGGATAAAAGTCTGACCACATCAAAGTTGTGTAAGAAAATGTCACGATTTCTCATTGATTTGTTTCTCAGTAAATAACTTTTCACCAAGTTTATGATTTGTGAATGAAAACTGTACAAAATATTATATAATAATAATAATAATAATAATAATCTTTATTTGTATAGCACCTTCCTACAATGCCTTGCATTGACCAAGGTGCTTAACAGGATAAAAAGATGAATAAACTGGAACAATAAATCAATGAAAATAGAAAAAACAACAGCAATAAAAGAAGGCAATGGAAATAAAAATGCTACATACTAAAATACCAAAAGTAATAAAAGTTACACACTGAAAGCTTTTTTGAACAAGTGGGTCTTCAGTCTGGTTTTAAACAGAGTCAGATCAGAGGTGGCACGCAGCTCAAGGGGGAGACTGTTCCAGGCTTTTGGGCCGGCAACAGAAAAGGACCGGTCTCCCCATTGTTTGTACCTTGAGCGAGGCACCTCCAGCAGGTGTTGACTGGCAGATCGTAAAGCTCTGCCGGGCTGATGGACTTTCAAAAGTTCTGAGATGTACAGAGGTGCAAGTCCATTCAGAGCTTTGAAAACAAACAGCAGCAGCTTGAACTGTATCCTGAACTGAACCGGGAGCCAGTGTAGAGAGGACAGGACAGGAGTGATGTGTTCATATTTTCGTGTGTTGGTCAAAAAGCGCGCGGCAGAGTTCTGTACAAGCTGTAAACGGGAGATGGAGGATTGATTAATACCAACATACAAAGCATTACAATAATCAAGTCTGGAGGTCACAAAGGCATGGATGGCCTTCTCCAGATCACCACGGCTGAGAAATGACTTGACTTTAGAGAGCAGACGGAGCTGAAAAAAGCTGGTCTTGACAACAGAACTGATCTGTTTATCAAGCTTTAAGTTGGAGTCAAGCTGCACTCCAAGATTTCTGACCACCGGGTTGAAGTGGGGGAGGGGAAAACCAAAACTGGGACTGGGAAGGATGTTGCTGGTGTCATCAGGTGCACCAAATAAAATGCATTCAGTTTTATCTGTGTTTAGGTGGAGGAAGTTTTGAGAGAGCCAGTGCTTAATGTCATTTAAGCAGTTGACAAGAGTGTTTGAACTGAGTGAGGGGTTGGGAGTGACTGGCAGATAGATTTGTAAATCGTCTGCATACATGTGAAAAGACAGATTATGACGTGCAATGATTGATCCTAATGGCAGCATGTAAAGAGAGAAGAGGACTGGCCCTAGAATAGATCCCTGTGGTACGCCAGAGGTCAGAGGGGTTGATGAAGAGGAGGACAGATCACCTATCATGACAGAAAAAGTTCTCCCAGACAGGTAAGATTTGAACCACTCAAGCACAGCTCCCTGGAGGCCAACCAGCTGAGACAAACGGTTGATTAGTACCTGATGGTCGACGGTGTCAAAAGCTGCTGAGAGGTCTAACATCACCAGCAGAGCAGGGTTTTTTGCATCCAGAGACAGAAGAATGTCATTCTGCACTTTGAGCAGTGCAGATTCAGTACTGTGACGAGCTCGAAAACCTGACTGAAATTTTTCAAACAGGTTGTTGAGCTCTAGAAAAGATTGAAGTTGAATAAAAACAATCTTTTCTAGGACCTTTGATAGAAATGACAGATGGGAAACTGGTCTGAAATTAGAGAGAGCTGTAGGATCTAAGCCTGGTTTTTTGAGAAGAGGCCTGACCACAGCGTGTTTGAAAGCAGATGGCACATAACCTGAAGTTAGACAGCTGTTAATGAATGACAAAACACAAGGACCAATTACATCAAAAGAATGTTTGAATATTTTTGATGGAATGATGTCCAGAGAACAGTTTGTTGGTTTCATCTGCTGAACCACCTTGATGAGGTGAGGGAGTGAAACAAGGTCTGTCTTTGTGGATTTAGAAAATGCATATGATAGGGTGTCAACAAAGGATGTGTGGAGGATGTATGAGGAAAGCTGGAGTGGCAGAGAAGTACATTAGACTGGTACAGGACATGTATGAGGACAGCAGGACAGTGGTGAGATGTGCTGTAGGGGTGACAGATAGCTTCAAGGTGGAGGTGGGATTGCATCAAGGATCGGCTCTGAGCCCCTTCTTGTTTGCTCTGGTGATGGACCGACTAACAGATGAGGTCAGGCAGGAATCCCCATGGACTATGATGTTTGCAGATGACATTGTGATCTGTGGTGAGAACAGGGAACAGGTGGAAGAGAACTTGCTGGGGTGGTGGTATGCACTCAAAAGTAAAAGAATTAAAGTCAGATTTACATGTGTATGAATGGAAGGTAAGCAAGAGGGACAGTGAGGCTACAAGGAGCAGAGGACACATATGTGCAGGACCTCAAGTACTTGGGGTCCACTGTCCAGTAAAACGTAGTTTGACAAAGAAGTGAATTCACCTCTTTGCCACTGAGAGTCCAGGCAGGATGGAGTGGATGGAAAAAAGTTTCAGGAATGATTTGTGACAAAAGCACATCAGCAAATCTCAAAGGAAAACTATACAAGATAGTAGTGAGACCAACTATGTTTGGTCTGGAGACAGTGGCACTGACAAAAAGACAGGAGAAAGAACTGGAAGTGTCAGAAATGAAGATGATGAGGTTCTCCTTAGGAGTGACATGGATGGATAAGATCAGGAATGAGATAATCAGAGGTACAGCACATGTTGAACAACTGGGAGATAAAGTTAGCAAGACCAGACTGAGATGGTTTGGACAGTGAGTATGTTGGTAGAAGGATGTTAGAAATGTAGCTATCAGCAAATAGACTAGGTGGGAGGCCAAAGACGAGGGGACACCCAAAATGTCTCATTGTTTCATGTCAGGTTTGTATCTTTCTGTAGAAAGAAGACAGAGGGCCAAGATGGAAACTGCCGTGAAGTCTAGAAAAGCTGCACTAAATGTGCACTGATTAACAACAAAAAAAAGTGTTACTTAGAACGTGGGGACCTGATAAGACATCATTTGGATTTGGATCTGGACTACAGGGAACTCCTAATATAGACTCTCTTGTCCTTCTGAATCTTCACATTCAATTTTCTAATGTGGAAATACGCGACTTGTTAACACCAACAAATGGTTGTAAAAGCCAACGCAAAATTTCAAAAGTTTCTTGGTTTCTCTTCTAAAAGGTATGATTTCAGTAATGTCCCCCGCTTTGATTTGGAGGTGTCTGCATTGCTGATGGGATGGGTGAACTCAGAAGAGTGGGGTGATGACCTTTCACCTCATCCATCACCCGGTGATGGACATGGGAAGCCGGTTTCTGACAGGTTGGGAGGACATGCAGAGGCGGAGGCGACAAATGGGGTTAAGGGTAGGCTTGAAGAGGGATCTTAGTGGCTGCAGCAAGGTGGCGGGGGTAATGAAGGGGAGGAAGGGGAGGTTTACTGGAGAAAAGTGTGGCCAGGATTGAGGTCAGAGATGTATGACTGGGGGATTAGATGAGCCACAACATTCATGGGTAATGTTAGTGCGGAGGACAATAGTGGCTTATTTATTGTTTATGCATGGACGTATTATGTCAAGTTGCATTTTTTGGTAACTTTATTGGAAAAGGTAAAAACTCCACAGAAATGTTTAGTGTTCTTCAGCTGACATTTTCTAAAGAGCACCTCTATTCAATAAAAATGATGAATCCGGTAATCAGGTTAACTTTCAGTCCATTCTGATGGTGCTGAGGTGTAATGAGTCTCGGAGGGTCACTTGTTTCTTAATCCCACTGAAACAAAGACCAACGTCATCAATCTTCAGAGAAGATGTCTACTTCTGTCTGAACGAGCTACCTTCTGGCTTATACGTTCAGGGAAACATCCCGTTGTCGTCAGGCACCAATGGTACAGTTTCATTTGGTGCAGAACATAAATAAAGTAAACAACATAAGACAGTTTGCACCATTAACTAACCCATTCAAGCATGTGATTGTGCAATCATATGTTTCCTCTGTCTGACCTAAAGTCAGGCATGTCTAGACACGTCTTTCTTTATTACTGCTACTGCTTGGCTCATATTCTGCACCTCATGTCAAAAGTTTTTTTTTGTTTTGGGAAGTTAAACAAGACTCCTTCCCCTCTCTTGTCAGACAGCAGATTTCATGACTGGTATAGTGAAACCAGGAACAAACCAGGGGTGAGTTGCCGTTCACTCTCACTCATAAACCTGGGGTTTCAGTGGTTTTGATTTTATTGCTGTTGTTCTGTTTGTTTTCTTACCGAAGATTATGTATTTATCATAAGCAAGGTATCATGTCTTAGATGCCAGATAAGATTAGATATCTTTCTGTAAATAGGGATAAACTATTAACTCTGGAAAACAATGCGGATTGACGCACATACTTTATCATGTAATCTTAAAGAAGATTTAAACCAATAGATCCTGTTGTTTCCGACTTTCATATGCGATTCCTTTTCAAAAATAATTACACAAAAGACCACATGTCTTCATCATGTTTTTGAGTGTTGCCAGCAGCTTTGGATTAACATGAGACAGACACACAAACAGTTAGCATGCAGTGTGTGTGTGTGTGTGTGTGAAATGAAACAACAAGCTGCCCTTGCTTGTCTTCTGCTGGCCAGGGCCTTTGTGGGTTGGACAGTTTGTGAAAATGACAGGACATGCCAACAAATTGCATCATTTCTGCCTCTGTGGCCGAGGACAATGGGCCACCATATGCTGAAGGGGGAAAATGAATGGAGCTCATTTGTGCTGGCACCCTGAGCTCTCACCCCCCCTCGACCCTGCTGGGGCCTCCGTGGCACCGAGGCCGACACAGACAGACAAGCCCACTCTTTGCCACACTGCCAGGCTGCCGTCCGCCACCACATCTCAAAATTTTAAAAGAAGTATTCGCTTATGAATAAAAAAAAAATGTAGAAACGCTTGAATACAAATGATTAAAAATGATATCATCGACAGATACATTTCTCTTATGAGTCATACAGAAACGTCAGACATTTCAGTTCCTGTCTGTGAAAACAGCCGTGTGAGAAAGTTTGTGTTTATGTCCGTCTTTGTTTGGATGTGTGTATGTGTGTGAGAGTGTATGTAGGTCTGGGATGATCGCAGATGATTAAGGAGTGGTTGCTCTGTTGACATGAGATACTAATGAGGATGAAATGAGAAGGTCAGGGCTCATCTCCAGGAGGGGAACACCCTCCTTCCATCGCCACCGCTTCCATCCCCCTTCTTCCCTCCTCATACCCCAAGTTGCCTCTTTCATCAAGATGGACCGCTAATCCTCCTCTTAATCGGCACAGACCGGCCTGCACGCACACACACACGCGCACACACACACAGGACACACACACACACACTGAGGAGGTTCTGATCGGGCTCCTACATCTTTATAATGGAGGTAATTAGTTGCTCAACAAGGCCAGCTCCGCATTATGATAGCACCTCTTTTCATGTGCATTCAGAACTTGTCCAGGCTGGTGTCATTTTCCTCTGGTCCATCGAGCCATAGCAGGACACAACATGTCGTTTATGACAGATTTATATCATTTCCCATTTCTGTCATATTAATATTCAGCTGGAACAAACTGAAATGCAGAAGCTGCTGACTGAATGTTAGGATCTTCACGTAAACAACAGCTTTCCAGCTTTTTACTTAAATCTGAAACATAAATGTGGATATTATAAACTATCCTAAAGAAAAGATTGCATGAATAGTTTATTTTAACAAGGAAAACAGTGTGATGATGAAACTTGAAGTGTCAAAGAGTTGTAGCAGGGTCAGTATGGGGCTGGAACAAACTGAAATGCAGAAGCTGCTGACTGAATGTTAGGATCTTCACGTAAACAACAGCTTTCCAGCTTTTTACTTAAATCTGAAACATAAATGTGGATATTATAAACTATCCTAAAGAAAAGATTGCATGAATAGTTTATTTTAACAAGGAAAACAGTGTGATGATGAAACTTGAAGTGTCAAAGAGTTGTAGCAGGGTCAGTATGGGGCTTATATCTTGATAATTTCATGTATATGTCTCACTTAGATGGTGTCACAACTTGCAGTTTGCAAAGAATTTACAGTACATAATATAGACAATTTTTATGCTGCAACATCGCACAATGGACTAGATTTACTAACATGAACAGACAGTGTTGTATTTTATTCTGCTAGAATCAAATAACTTGTTTTCTCATTGTCTGCAGTGTCACTCCCTAACAAAGGGCTTTAATATATTGCTGGGTTTCAGATGACGTAGCAGTGACGTCACAGAATGCAGATGCGGGGCAAGAAGTAAACGCAGCCGTTTCCTTCTGTTGCTGATTCAGCATCAACATGCCTAAATTCTGTGCCGTTTACGGTTGTTGCAACCGCTCTAATCGAGAGATAGATAAAAGTTATTTTCGTGTTCCGAAAGTAGTATGCTACAAGGGGATTAATTTAAAAAAACTTACAGAAAAAAGACGACAAACGTGGATTACAACCTACGGCTAAAAACAGGAGGTGCAGAAACTGACGAGAGTCTGCAGCGACCACTTTGTTACAGGTAAGGGTCGTATCGTTTAAATCATATTTTCAGATATTTTATTGGACAGTAACTAGAAAGACAGGTAAGATATGTTATGCCCTAGCTTGTGTAGTGGTTCAACACTTGGTTGTTCCCAGAAAAAATCCGATTAGAATGCTAATGTTGTTAGCGGTTAGCTTAGTGCTAGGAAAGGCATTTACGTGTTTTACTTTAAAGTGGTGTCTTATATTTAGGTTGTCCGAGTGCAGCAGGTGATGTACATTCCCAAGACTGGGCCCCCACTGTTAACCTGGGGTACCAAAGAAGTAACGAGTGGCCACAAACAGAAGCATCCCTCCGGCGCAGGGAAAGAGCTAAGGCCTGGAAGCTTCTCTGCACTGAGGAGGCCAACAGTCTGGAAGATGAGCTCTGTGAAGAAAGCTTACCAGCCCCTGAAAACGAACGATTCAAAGGTAAAATAATAATAAATAAAAATACTATTTATTTATTTATAGAATTTCTGAACGTAATTTTTAATAATTAAATATTTGCAGATGCAGAATGCCAGACGGATCTAAGCATGGTTGACCTCACAAAGCTGGAGGATGCAGTGAAAGGCTACACAACTGAGATCTGCGACCTTAAGGAAAAAGTCTCAGTGACTAAATTTACTCCTGAAACCTTCCAGAACAACGATAAAACAAAGTTTTATACGGGACTGCCCAACTTTTTAGTTTTGATGCAAATTTTTCAGCTCTGTGAACCTTATACATCAGCATGTCATCACTGTCAGCACTCTCCAAATTTGAGCAATTTATTATGATACTTATGCATCTCAGATTAAATCTGCAGCTTCAAGACCTTGCCTATAGATTTAATGTGTCAAAAGCCACTGTGTCTCGAATTTGTTTTAGAACGATTCATGTTCTCCATGAAAGATTACAATTCTTAATAGAGTGGCCTGAGCGACAAGTAATTCAATCAACTATATTTATATAAATATTTTAAGTTTAAATGATTATACATGTATTTATCATTTAAAGTAAATCAAAAGTAAATTAAATCACTAATACTGTTACAGACCATATTTGTACATGTTAATTGTTCATGAAGACAAAAAAAATTTACCCAATAAGGTTGAATATTTTTAATTTATTCAATGAACTCCATAACCAATCTTTGTGAATATTGGTCAGTTAAAATGACATGAGTTTTGCTATTGAAATAAAAACATTTTTCTGAAGTAGACTCATTTTGCAACATTTGTGACATATGACATTTGTATGTGCTGTTATTTAACATATTAGAACACCTTTGAAATTCACAAGCTAATCTCATATTGATTTAAATATATCATTTGATTTAACATACTTAACTTTTCAATTAAGATTATTGTAAATAAAAAACAGCTGTCATGACATGTAACAACATCACATGACCCTTCTGCAGAGTGCTTGCTACAGGTGTAGCTGAAACATGTTATGGTAGTGACAAATGTTTTTGGGGAAAAAAAGAGCAACTGTTTAAATTTGTATAAACTTTTCAAACTCCTTTCATCAACTACTCCAAATAACATTCTTGATTCTTAGATTGGTTAGTCACGTGTGGATTTCTGTCCCAGGATTTCAGGTAGGATGCAATGTGTAAAATAGTGCTGAATTTTGGGAACTGCTGTTTCCCACAGCTGGTCATCTGGCAGAATTCTTTCCACATAAATATCATTTTCACTCCATACTACAAAATCACAATATTGTACATCCACAATGTGAATCTGATCCTGGAGCTGATGGTAATAAGGATGGTTCCTATCCAGTTGTACAGAATCTCCAACCTTGACGAGACGACGAGACAAAAACCAGGCTGTCCAGCACACATCCTCAGACCGACTTCATGCTGTTTGCTCTGTGGGCACTGAAGGACAAGACAATGAAACTTAGACATAAAAAATAAATACGGTAGTCTCCAAAACATTTCAATATGATACTTTTTTAAAGATTGTGTTTCACTCATTTCACTATCCAACACCAATGTTAGAAAATGAGACTATATTTATGTCTCTGTCAACCAGGTGTGTTCCACAGGTAAGAATGTATTAATCTGGACTAAGTTTTAAAAGGTGATGGAAAGGTCACACATTTTTTAACTGGAAACAAGGCAACATCCCACAAACTGCAAGACCATCCCCAAAACTACGGCTACATGCTGTGAAATATGCAAACAACAAAGATTTGAGTAAAAAATTATAGTTGTAACATTCATACTGTGAGGTGCGCAAAGTCTGCAGTGCAGTACCCTAATGCATGCTCAATAATCCAGGTAGAAAAATCTAAAAAAGCTAAGTCTGCAGTGCAGTAGTCCAAACCTTTTGAGAAATAAATTTTACCTTGATTTCACACACCCTGGCTCCATGACAGTCACATGAAACGACTCCATCTGGTGAGGCTCCCATGTATGGCCACCTTGAGTTTAACCAGCTAGTATCTGAAGTTACAAAGAAGATACGATCACCTTGATGATACTGTATTATCAAAACAAAAAAAATCATAATATTTTCAGTACATTAACTTACCTTTTTAATGGAGTTACTGTAGATCTCTGACCTACAGTGTAGAAATGCATATGACTCAACGTTAACACATACAACTCCAGCACGAATTTGGCTTTACAGAAGCTAAATATATTATTTTTAAGTAGATCCACGCACATAGAAATAACAGGGGGCTAACTAAACTTGTTGTTAGCATTAGCGATAGCGTAGTTAGCATAGGCTAATTACTAAATAAATAATACATCTCACTACTCACCCGGGCAGAAACAAGTCGACAACCATTTAAAGCTTCTTTTGATCCTAAATGGTTAACCCAAAACTCGTCCTCGCCAGTTTATTTAGGGCTTTGGCATACTTGCTGTAATCCATTCTGCTGTGTTTTGAACTGGGGAAAATCACTTCCTGCCCCGCATCTGAATTTCGCGCCACTTCCGGGTCACGTGATTGCAACCCAGCAATATAGGTAAATATATATTTACAGTGGTCCCTTGTTTGTCGTGGGTATTTGAGACCACGCCCTTCTGAGATAAGTGAAAAACTGTGAAGTAGGCAGACAGTAGTCCAAGTTCAAGTTCAGTTCAAGTGCAGTAAACTTTGTCATGACATGTGCCAGGCTGTAATCACACTCATCACCTGTTACTCTTAATCTCTCTCCTTAAATAAACAATTTAAATTTAAATACTGTAATATTTTAAATTAACAATCCGTGTAGCATGAATTGTTTATGTAAAATGTTACAGTATTTAAATTTAAATTGTAGAGAAGAGAAGTGCAGCAGTACATCAGAGGGACGTCACACAGCTTCAGCTTTGCAACACGGAGCAGAAATGTACTTCTTGATCAATTACACTGAAACAACTGAACACAGAAAATCTAACATAATTTAAAATAACTTTTAACACTTATATTTTGCGATTATTAGGGGTGTAACGGTATGCTAAAATCACATTTACCACTAAACTACTAACTCTGTAAGTATGACGAGAGGTAAAGGACAAAAGTCACCAGACTCTGTAAATATAAGAAATAGAGGACAAAAGTCACCAGACCCGGAGAGAAACAACTCAGCAGAAATGCAAGACTTTAAAGAATCACTCAACTTTATGAGTGGTCAAATAGAAAATTTAACAAAAAAAATGGATTCCCAGGCCGGTCTGGTTAAAGAAATAAGAGAACTGAAAGAACTGTTAATTAGCAAAGACAATAAAATTGCTGAACTAGAACGAAAAATAGAGGATTTTGAACAATACACAAAGCAAGACAACGTGGTGATCTCAGGACTTGATGTTAGTAAGCGTCGGACACATAAAAGAGCTCAAAATAATGGTAAATAATAATAATAATTAATTCAATTTATAACGCACTTTTCATTACTGAAAATCTCAAAGTGCTACACATATATTGAATGCTACACACATTCATAAACCGGTGGCGGCAGACTACCATGCAAGGTGCTTTCCAGTCCTACCGGGAGCAACTCAGGGTTAAGTGTCTTGCCCAAGGACACAACGACACATGGTGCGGGTCCCGGGAGTCGAACCGCCAACTTTCCGATCGGGAGACGACTGCCATTACCACTACACCACGGCCGCCCAGCTGTGGTGACCCAAATGAGTATGAATCTCAGGAAGAGTATGAATCTCAGGAAGAACAAGAGACTCTGGAAGAACATGTAGTTACTTTCTTACAGGAAAGGAACATTGATATAAACTATGGGGACATTTCGTTCTGTCACACCCTGCCCAGTAATTCATCAAGATTCAAACCGTCAGTAGTCGTGAAGTTCATTAGCAGGAATACAAAAAACTATGTTATGCAGAATAAAAGAAATCTGAAGGGATCAGACGTTTACATAAATGAACATCTAACAAAAAAAATGGAAAAATTGCAAAGGAAGCAAGGTGGTTAAAAAACAAACAAAAAAAATAGCATCAACATGGACAAGAAATGGATACGTCTTTATCAAAGCAAAGGAAGGGTCTCAGCCTAAAATGATAAAAGAGCTGACGGATCTGGATGAATACAAGAGATGAAAATGAAACAACTCACACTCAAAATGGATAAAATATACAGTGAAATGAACAAATACATTAGAACATGACAACATACGAAGACTCAGAACCTAAAATATATAATGTTGAAAATGTGATTGATGCAAATTTTTTCCTGTAATAAAAGATAGCGAATATTATAATGAAGAGCAGTTTAATGACATCAATATATCAAATGGAGTTCTCTCTATTATTCACTTTAATAGCAGAAGTATAAATGCAAACATATCCAAAATAACAGATTACTTAAAACAGTTAAATAGAACTTTTACAATAATTGCGCTGTCAGAGACATGGCTCAATGATGATAACACAAGTAATATTCACATCGAGGGGTATGAATTATATCATATGAACAGAAATAATAAAAGAGGTGGTGGAGTCGCTCTATTTGTCAATAATGAAATAAAATGTAAATTAAATAGTGAAATGTCAATAATAGTTGATAATATTATGGAAATGATAACAATAGAAATAATAAACAAAAACGATAAAAACATAATAATAAGTTGTGTATATAGATCACCAGGAGCAAATATAGAAATATTCACGGATAAAATCTTGGAGCTAATGGAGAAGAGTTTTAATAAAAATGTTTTTTTGTGTGGAGACTTTAACATTGATATGGGAAATAAAACAGATTCAAATAACATAAGCACATTTATAAACTCAATGTACAGTTTAAATATGTATCCATTGATATCAAAGCCAACAAGAATTACAACTCATAGTGCCACAATAATTGATAATATTTTCACAAATATAACAAATGGGGACGTGACAGGTGGTATCTTAACGACCGACTTAAGTGATCATTTACCAGTTTTCACAATCTATAAAAATGATCAAAGCATCACAAAAGCAGTCCCAATGAAGAAAAAGATCATAAACACGTCAAAAAAAGTTTTGGAAAAATTGAAAGAGGATCTAGACAAACAAGACTGGAATGATGTGTATGTTGATGATGCAAACAGAGCATATGATGAGTTTATGAATATCTTGGAAGCTCTGTATGAAAAGAATTGTGTGCAAACAAATTACACAAAGAGAAATACGATTGATCAACCATGGATGACAAAAGGGTTGAGAAATGCTTGTAAAAAAAGAATTATTTGTATTCATGTTTCTTGAAATTGCGAAGTCAGAGCGCTGAAGAAAAATATAAAAAGTATAAAAATAAATTAGTAGGGATTATAAGGAAACATAAGAAAGAATATTATAGTAAATTATTAGATAAAAGTAATGGTGATATGAAAGCAACATGGCGAGTAATGAATAGTGTCCTGAAGAATCATAAAGCAAAAACTGGTATTTCAAAATATTTTGTAAAAGACAACGATGAAATTCATGATGAAAATGAAATTGTTAATGGATTTAATCAATATTTTGTGAATGTTGGATCAAGCCTTGCAGCTAAAATACCAAAAGTAGATAAAAATGCGATCCACTCAATTACAGGTTGTGCAAATAGTATTTTTCTAAATGGAACTAACAAAGAGGAAATAATGAATGTAGTAAAACATCTTACAGACAAGAGATCTAAAGACTGGGTGGACATGGATATGATGTTTGTGAAGGACATAATGAGCCATGTTATTGAGCCGTTCACATACATATGTAACTTATCATTTTCAACAGGAATATTTCCAGATAATATGAAAGTAGCTAAGGTCGTTCCTCTTTTTAAAAATGGTGATAAATGTGTATTCAACAATTATAGACCTATATCCTTGTTACCACAGTTTTCAAAAATTCTTGAAAAACTATTTGTAAACAGACTAGACCAATTTATAGATAAACAAAATATTCTAAGCAACAGTCAGTATGGGTTTAGATCAAAAAACTCTACATCAATGGCTCTCATGGAATTAATGGAACAAATAACTACTGCTGTCGATCAAAAACAATATTGTATCAGTATTTTTGTTGATTTAAAAAAAGCATTCGATACTATTGATCACACCATTCTCCTTGAAAAACTGAACAAATATGGTATTAGAGGACCAGCATTACAGTGGGTATCTAGCTACTTAAAAGATAGGAAACAATTTGTACAAATAAATGATGTAAGATCTGACCTCTGTAATATCACATGTGGAGTTCCCCAAGGCTCTGTACTTGGACCAAAGCTTTTTATTTCATATGTGAATGACTTGGTAAATGTGTCAGGACTCCTGAGATAAAAATACATCATTAATTAAACGGGTTCTCTCTTTTTCAGTTCAATACCAATAATTCTATACCTTGACCAGATGTAATTCACAGGAAACGTTAAACTTATGTTGGCACAGCAGGACTGGACCATTTATTTAACATAATTGTAAATTACATCACACATTTGTACATGATTGGTTGATTATTTTTCCTATAATTAACTTCAGCACAGATGAAATATAGGAACAACAGAACAGTGAAGGATGATATTTTACTCATTTCTGTAGGTACATTAACTTAGTTTCTGGCTTAGGAAGATAAAGGTTTAGGAGGAGAAAATGGAGGAAGAAAAGTTAAGAGTCAGGGAGTTATCTTGATGTGTTTAACCAGAAGCATGGCAGCTCTCCGGCTGAACTCGGCTACACGTTGGTACCCTTGGCAAAGCATTTGACGACTTGTTACCTCGTGAAGGTGGTCAGTCTCCCTCGGTCCAGTTTGGTCAGTTCGTTTACCATTCTCAGCGTCTCCAGACGTGCGCCTTGACTCGAACCGAAAGTAACGGCAGCTCCTGGTGTTGTTTTCAAGATAAGACGTTCCTTAAAGGAATGTCAATAAAAGAGACTTTTTCAGCTGTTGAAGATGACTTATAACTTGGCAAGTTATAAGCCTTTAACTGAATGACGTGGTCATTAGCGTGTTGACCAGACGATCATCAGTTCTTTGGGGAACCTCATGGCTTGAGGTCCTCAGCAAACTCGTCAGTTCCAGCAAAAGCTTAGAACTTTAAGGAAGGATCTGAGATCAGTGACTTGTTGTTCTTCTCTGATTGGTCCAAACAAACCAGTGGATGAAGGTCACTCGGATAGGAGAAGATCAGTTTTTAGAACAGAGAAGAAGTTGTTTAGAATGAAGACAGAGAAACAGATTAGACTGGAGCCAGCTTCATAAAACAACTGATTAAAACTGTGTTCTAACTTCTAACAAAACTGATCGAGTTCAGTCTGACATATTAATTCACTTTCACCGTTTGATTCATCATATGAAGAAGTGATCATTATTTTGAAATAACATTGGATTTCCAACTTGAATTAAACAGTTTGAATTAAACAGTCTTTGACTTAACAAACATTGAATTCAATAATGCTTATACAAGTAACACAAGGTTATTCATTAACACAAAAATAGAGGAATAAGAGAGTCTCTTATGACTTATTGTGTTTTGATTCAAAATAATGTAATAAAATAGTGTTAATGTCTTTTTTCTGAGAGTATCAGTGAAAAGGTGTCACTGGGACAGTTCAAGTATCAGAGCGGGCACAGTCATGCCCATTACATCTCCCCCCTTTTGGAAGTCATCGCCAGTCCTTGGGGATGGGGTCCAACACGAAAGGAAACCTTGAACTGTCTCTGATCTTGAAGTAATCCAGCAAGTGGAAAAAAAATCAAAAATTATAATCCCATAAAGTTTTTGGAAATTCCATACTGTTCGTAGGTAATCCCATTGCGGTAAGCTTTTAATCCCTTGGAAAACTGAGTCTGTTAACTCTTGGAAAACAAAGTCTGTGATCCTTTGGAAAACAAAGTCTTATAATCCACAGCGGTAATTCCACAGCAGTAATTCCATATCGATTAGAGTTGTTGATTTCATCAGCAACAATTGTTTTTATCAGCATGTAGAGGGGATCCCTCGATTGACGCAGAGGAGGCGACCCTTGGATGAAGGTTGAAGACCACCGTTGAAGTAGCAGGTCCCCACATCGAAGGTTGAAGGCTGGTTGGTTTCCAGTCCGTGCCACTCTGGTTCTATGTGTCATGCAATTATGTGGTTTTAGGTGGGCTTATGATTGGGATTTTACATTAGCCTCACCTATATGCACCTGGTATGTAAGCTATCATGGTTTAGATCAGCTATAACTACCAATTAAGGGGTGGATCATTCATCAAAAGTTAAATATAGGGATCTACGTCTATAAAAGGTTCAGGAGGGCTTCTGTAACGAAGGCCTCTTCTTCCAAACTATTCCTCCATTCATAATTTAAGTTAAATTAACTAAGATAGAAAAGAAAATATAGTTTGGTCTAAATGTCTGTTGTCCTTTAAGACGACGACGTAGGATTTGGTATTCCCTATAAATTTTGAAGTCTATGGCGAGACTCATCAAAATGAATAGATAATCTAGAATAGAAACGATCGAATCGGTTCAATTTAGAAATTGTGAGACCAGTGTAGTTTATGGTACCTTGAGTAGCTTTAAACTACATTGACTCTTCGACGATTGAGATTTAACAAAACGAACTGCATGTTGGCATAGTTAAATCCATATCATTCATTAACCAATGTTAATACAAAACCTTTTTGGCTGGGAGTGTTCAGAACCAAACAATATCTCAACTAATGACAACAGTAATGACTAAACAACAAGGAAACAACGTTTCACTGCTTCGACACACTCTTGTCGTCAGATTCCAAAGTGCAACACACAAGAAAAACAGGTCTCAACTTTATGACCGAGGTCAAATTAAATCTCGTGGATTTAAACGGTTGTTAAGGATAGTTTTTTGTTGTGGGTTTTAGGCTTAGCGTTTCTAAGTTCAAATTGGACAATGCGACTTATAGGGTGGGAAATACAGTAGTTTAAACCTGATTAGTTTATTTACTAACTTGTGTTTGGACGACCTTATTATCCCATGAAGTCGGTGAGTTTGTGAGATCTTTGTCTTTTGTGGAGTCATTGAACGCCTTGTAAGGTTTGATCTGATTTCGATGTACCCATTTAGCAATTGGCTCTTTGCGGCCTTTGCTGATTTTGATTTCGTAGACGACTGAGGACACTTTGTCTGTTATCAGATGAGGTCCAGTCCACCTGGGCATTAGTTTGCGGGCGAGAGTTCCGGTCTCGGACCCTCCTTTCCCGGTTGCTGGAGCGAACGTATAGTACCAGACTCTGTCTCCCACTTGGAGTTCATTGTGAGAGGCCTTCTGGTCGTAGTACGCCTTACGTCCTTCAGCGGATTTTTCCAGGTTTTTCTGGGCGAAAGCAAAAGTGTTTCTGAGGTGTACATTCAAATCTTTGTCCTTGGCATGGCCTAACATCACCCCCCTTTGGTCATGGGGGACCACGATCACAGGTGAGGACGTCCGTCCATGGGCACAAGTTAGGATGCCACCGTTTAGTTTAAGCTGTTCGCGCAGCTGAGAGAAGACGGTACACAGGAATCGTTTAGGTTTTGGCCAACGTATCTTCTTACGTTTACCTCTTTCCGTGTAATTCAGGTGTGTCACAACCGTCGGCGCAGTCGCAGGTGTGTCTGATTGTACAGACTGCGACGGGTCACTGTCGTTGTGTGTGTCTTCCCACGTCTTGACTGAAGAGGGGCTCTTTGAGTCTGTAAAAACTATGTCGTTTCTGATTAGTTCTAGACTCAAAAGTTCCTGAACCAAGGTTTCATCAAAAGCTTGGCAGATAGCCGATTTACCTGTCCCAGGAGACAGCACAGCAACCTCGGTGTGGGGTCCTTGGATCTCCACACCTTTCTCTACCTGTGGTAGGTAATGTGAGTTTGCCCCCTTCTTGTCTGATGAGGGGTCCTCGTAATCTGCAACAATGATGTCCAAGTGACTGTCAGCGTTTGGTTGACTGTCATTTTCTGGACTCAGATGCCCTTGAACCAAGGTTTCATCGAAAGCTTGGTTGATTGCCGAATTACCTGTCCCAGAGGACAGTACAGCGTCTTCGGTGTGGGATCCGTGGATCTCAACACCTTTCACTACCTGTGGTAGGCAGTGGTCAGGGAGAGCCGATTGTGTCAGCTCACAGAGGAGGTTCTCTTGTTGGACCGGAGTTTGGTCCAACTTTTGGGTCTCTTCTGTCTCACCTGTAGTTGAAGGTTCACTTACCGGGCTCTCGTCCTCGGATGAGGTGTCCCGTGTGTCCTTTGCGGTACCTGCGGTTAGGCAGTCTGTATCACAACTAGGAGGCACTTTTATTGGCAGGGGTTTTCTCACTGTGCTCCACATTTTCCGTCGACCATAATCTATAATCGCGTTGAAGCGGTTTATAAAATCTTGGCCAACCAAAAATGGGAATGAGTCAAGTTTAGACACGTACACCGGGTGGCGTAGTGTCATTTCGCCAATCTGCATGTGAACCATAGCCATAGCTGTTAGGGTTGTTCTCGTCTCTGCGAGACCCTGTAGCTCAATAGCACATTTCTCAAAGGGTATTTGCATGTCAACACCGTTAGCGGCGGTCCTCAGCTCCTCGAACAGCTTGGCCGACATAATAGTTATATCAGAACTGCCATCCAGGAGGGCTTCACGCTCAAGGACACCTTCCAGTGTGATAGGCAGGTAAGCTTTCTTAGCCACCCCCCTTTGTATAAAGTTACACAGAAACCTCACAGGTCTTGGCCCACGTTTCTGTTCACGTGTGACTCTGTCTGTGTAATCTTGCTTACTGTCAGCATCTTGTTGGCTGTCAGCATCATGACCTTCAGGATGTTGTTGTGTGTCAGCAATTGGTTTGCTGTCAACATCCATGGCAATGTTGGTAGTAGTGTGCGCTGAGTTATTTGTGTGCTCTGAGTCTTTGTGAAAGACAGTGCTACACATCGCTCCAGGTTGGTCAACGTTGAGAGTGTCATTATCAATGATAACGCCACTCATTGTATCAGGTTGGTCAAGCACAGTAACATTCAAATCTACCGACAAACTACTTACTTCCTCTGTCTCTTCCGAGCATAGAGGTGTTGGGCCATTATTCCGGGACATTCGTGACTCTTTGCCTGTCTCGAACTGTTCTGTTCGAGGTGCGGGAGGTGCAGTTCCAAGGCTCGGGGGTGGCTGTTGGGACCACGCATAGTTACATGAGTATAGGTCCTCATCCTTCAATTTCTTTTGAAGTCCACCCACCGATTGACCTTGGTTTTCACCCATCTGGTTCGATCTGAACCGTTGTGGGTCTCTTAGAGAGTGAACACCTACCTTTTGTGGTTCGTTGCTTGTCTCAGATTTTTCAATCTGAGGTGCTTCAGGGGCGGGGCTCCCTTTAAACCATTTTGAGTCACTGTTCCAACTGGTACCAACATTTCGGTGTATGTCAGTTTGAAAATCTTGTTCATTCTTGCTAGTATCATCCAACTCTTTTAACGACCGACGTAAGTGCTCTACCTCTCCCGAGGTCAGAGGACCTTTGAGACGACGGTGTCTATTCTCGCTTTCTATAGGAGAGAGAACCTCGCCTATGTTTTGCGACCGGGATACGACCTTTTGACCTGGGCACACCTCAGAGGGTGTTTTGTTTTGCATGTGAGCCTCAAAAGCAGTTATAGCACCCTGTATAATTTCATCCAAAGATGTTACTTCTAATTGACACCAGGTGTATAATGGCAACTTGAATCTAATATCAGAGATTAGATTATTTCTGAAAACAGATTTGAAAAGCGTCTGCTCTTCAAGTCCCGGTTCCATTATGTCGCCTGCATACGCCTTGAAAATCCTGTCAAAGAAATGCAAAGGATGTTCATCTTTTTCCTGCAAGACATTTCGGGCAGCTAAGTAGTCACCACACAATGAGAGAGATTTTCTCTCTGTGCGAGGTGCAGGGGGAGCAGGTCCTCGGCTTTGGGGTCCCTCTTCGGATCCTTTGATGTATGAGTCTACTAGAGGCACATACTGTATGAGCCTTGGACGCGCACCTTCTTGAACTTCCATCTTTGTTTTGATTTTTTTGTGAAAATCAATAAGACAGTTTGTATTTTAATGTGTGCAAATAAATCTTCACTTTTAATGTAGCACTGAGTCAATCAAACTAACCAGCTGTGTGGTTTAAGTGTTTCACCGTGTAATAAGTATTTCTATTCACAGGTACCTTCTTTCAGGACTTACCCTTAATGAACCTGTAAAAGTTAAATGCCCTCTTGCAGTGTTAACGTTATATATAACTTATTTTTTAACAACAGTTACTAACTAACACAAGCATGATTTTCGTTTTACTTACTCAAACACTTTTTAAAAGATTTGAAATAAATGCAATATTCACACTAAAATGTTCCCAGGAAGCTGCTCCATCATGCCTTAAAAAGATGTATTGCAGTTTGGCTAAACTGTTTTGCTGTATTTTGACAGTTATCAGGAGTGAAAATAGGATTACTTGTTTGTTATTTTAAATATTTTTTTATTTAAAATAAACTGGAGTTTTTGTATGCTCAACATAACATTACAGATGTTATTCCAAATAAAAATCAGTGATTTTTATTAATTTGTTGTCATTTGACATCCTCAAATTTGTTCTGCTATCTTTGTTTTGATTTTTGTGAAAATCAAGTCAGCAGATGCTTTTTGTTTGTTATTTTAAACTTTTTATTTAAAATAAACTGGAGTCATTAATTTTACACAGAAAAACGTTAAAAATGCCATTTTTAACTAAAAGTGTACAGATGTACAACAATTCTGTTTAAAATTCAGAGATGTGAAGAGCTTAATGTGGAAATGCTCTGTTCTCCATCATTTTTTTTTTAATTTAATTTAAAAATCAAATAAAAATGCTTTTTTGAGTGTTATTTTAAATCTCTTCAGTATTTAAAACAAGCATCAATTGTTTGTCTGTACCTCTGTTATTCTAAAATTTTTTATTTAAAATAAACAGGAATTTTAGTTTGTGTACAGAACAATTTTTAAGCTGGTAATTTCACCATAAAAATGCTGACTTTTTTATGATGTCTTTGAGAAAACTCATCTGTCAACGCCTTTTAACCAACAGGGGGCAGCTTCGAGACTTAATGTAATCACGAGGAAACTGGTTTTTCTAATCAGTATTTAACCTTTTAGAGTTAGTTTCTAGTGTGTCCGTGATAAACGCTCGAACCACGTTCTTGTCAGAGACAAATCTATGTTGTTAGACAGTTTAGATGGCTTGAAATGAGTGTTTAAACTCTCAGTGAAATCTCAGTTTGTTCTGTCAGCGTGTGAACTGCTTGTCACCCGCAATGCACCAGGAAATGACGACACAAATAGGCGGGTCGACGCAGCGCGTCACCAGCTCCACTGCTGTTGAGCGAGGCGGAGCTCGCTAAACAGATACGTGACGTCAACCAATCAATCACAGCGTTTGTAGTTCATTCCCAAGCGTTCATGGTGAATGAAGTTCTTACCTTCGACCACGGCAGTGCCGGAAATGACGACAAAGTGGGTTGGTCGCAACGGCGTGCGTTCCCACTACAGCGAATCAGCGCTCGCCACGAGTGATTGACAGCTCACAGCTCTCGTTCATCCAATCACAGCTCATAAACAACGTGTAGGACACGTCTATGTAACGTTAGCTTAGCACAGCAGACCACAACTTTATAGACTCTTAAAACAACTCAAACGCTACAAATTAACTCCCCAAAACCCTGAAACATGGCGATCACATTCAAAACAGGCACAACTAAGCTACGCTCAGTAACCAGCACGTCAACTGTAACGCGACACGGACTCCCTCGGAGCCGCGTTCGGGTCGGTTCCGTCCACTTTAAAGGAGCAGAACTCGGGTTTCAGAACCACTATCCGACAACGTTCTAACAGTAATATGCTTCTTTGACCTGCTCTAACATGTAAAATACCAGCACAGCGATCTTTTAGATGTTAATTATAGCTTTCAGGCTTTTGACACGGCGGTCAAACAAAGCTTTATACAGGAGTCTGCGTGAACTGGATCAGAACCAGAACCCCCACAGACCACGGACTGACAAAAACCTCACCTGAATGCTTCCAACAGCGTGTAACAGAGTTGAAACGATAATAATCTCACAGCTTCAAATGATAAAAACATGCAGAATCTGCCTGTCTTGAACACCTCAGCCAAAAATTATCACCTTCAGAGTCCAAAAATTAGAATAATCATGCCAACATAACGTTTCAAGTTCATGAGAGATCACAGATATATCAATAAACTTTCAGAACCACGTACGAGGGCCACCAGATGTAAAGGATTATGAGGAGGTCAATATTAATACTGACCTCTTTACCTTAATTAATTTACTTATTCAGATTGAATAGTAAATTCACGGATTCTTTTCTTTTTCAGTTTACCCAATATTTCTGTGATCTTTATGATGGATACATAAACAGAGCTATAGAGTGACAATGGACACGTTAACTTAGCTTGATATGTCAAAGAGACACTATCATTTATTTAAAATGAATCAACTAAATTAACACCATTACACTTGATTGACATGATTTCACTTTCTTTCAATTTAAATACGTCAGCACACTTGAATTTAACACAACAGACTTCAATACTAGATGTTAAACATATTTAGTCTGAGGGCTCTTTAAACTTAATTAGTTTCCAGCTTAGATTGAGAGGGAAAAGAGTAGGAGGAAAGATTTAAGAAGAAATTATCGTGAGCATGATACCAGAGTGACACTTCTCATCCGACTTCTGCTAAAATCCAGGTACGTTTTGTAAACAGCTCTTTACCTTTCGACGACGAGTCTGATAAAGAAATGACACCAGCCTTCAGATGCACAGAGTCCTTTAGTCCCAGCACGTCCAAAACTGGTTCTAGTTTACGTTTCAACGTCTCCTGGTTTCGCTTGGTCATCAGAGAATATGTCAGCTCCTGGCCTCTGACTTCAAGATAAACTTATTCCAGGAAGGAATAAACAAAGTTTTTGAGCTTACGCTCGTTCGAAGTGGACCCATAACAACATGTTATCAGTCCCAGCTGGATGACGAGTCCTTAGCGCGTGACTGGTGGTCATTCAGCTCTTTGGGAAGGTTCACATCTCTTTTGAAGCTCCCAGAAACTCTGAAGCGTTTCCGCACAGTTAGAACTTAAAAAGCGACTTAGAGAGGAGTTCACTTGCCTTATCAGACCCAAGGTTACAGCCAGAGCAGAGGGAGATTTGTTTAGGAAAAGACAGAGAAGCTGGAGCCTTGTTCATGAAAAACAACGGATTAACCTGTCTTCTGACTTTCTAAACAAAACCGTCTGGTCTATGTGACCCGAGATTTCACCTTTAACACAGCAGTGAACACAGTTTAACTCTTACAGAATAACACAGCTTAAAAGCACACATCATGAAAATGACAAAAGTTATTCTTTTGATCACATCAGCCTAAAATCAAAGATAGAAATAGTCTCTTTTTGGTGACTATGTTATCAGATTATAGCTAAATGAATGATTTTGTAGTAAATGTCTTGCTTTACTGAGAGGTCAGTAAAGGTCATCACTGGACAGTTCAAAAACCTTAGTTTGACCCTGGGTAGGTCCACTACAAATGTGTACTTTTTGCTGATGATACCACTTTTTTCTGTTTAGGTGAAGATATAGAACAAATGTTGAAATTGATAAAGACGGAATTTGTCAAGATACAAACTTGGTTTAAAATAAATAAATTATCATTAAATCTAGAAAAAACTAATTACATGATATTCGGTAATAAAAAGAAAACTGTTGATGTTCCACTCAAAATTGAGGATGTTGAGATTTGTAGAGTGAGTGAGGTGAAGTTTTTGGGTGTTATCATTGATGACAAACTGACATGGAAACAACACATAAATTCTGTAAGAATAAAAATAGCTAAATCGATTGCAGTACTGTACAAAGTCAGAGACCTATTGAATGATAAAGCTCTGTATTTGTTGTATAACACAATCATTGTTCCACACTTAATCTATTGTATTGATGTTTGGGGGAATGCGTGTAAAACAATCACAAAGCCTATTTTTGTATTACAGAAAAGAGCTGTAAGAATTATCACTAGAAAACATTACCGTCATCCATCAAGTACATTATTTTATCAACTGAAGTTATTGAAGTTCCATGATTTGGTAGACTATAATATTTTATCAGTTATGTATAGAGCTCAAAATAATGCATTGCCTTTAAATATCCAAATGCATTTTGTTAAAAGACAAAGTTGTTATAATCTTAAGGGGACAGAGATGTTTGTAAAACCACAATTCAGAACTAGTTTGAAGGGACGTTCTACCTCAATCCAGGGAATTAGATTATGGAATGGCTTGGAGAATGTAGTTAAAAATGCCAAGTCAATGTTTACATTTAAGAAAATGATCAAAACAAATGTGTTAAAAAAATATATGAAATAGCGTAATGTGTATTGTATTAGTTAGAAAATTAGAAAAGAGTTAGTCATTTTGTACTGTTGGTTGAAGATTATTATTGTTTAATCTGATTGTTGGAAAAAAGTTGGTTGAAGATTATTATTGTTTACATGGTTGATTATTGTTGTTTAATCTGATTGTTGGAAGTAAGGGGCAGATATAATAAGATTTATTCTTCTTTCTGCTACCTTTCATTTTTTTATATTTTGTACAATATCATTTATGAGATTGTCTTGTATTGTTTCTTTTGTAAAAAAAATGAACAAATTTAATAAACATAAACATAAACATAAACATTTCGGTTCGGTTCGGTTTAAAGGAAGGCTCGGTTTGGTTAATTTTCAGTACAAAAAAAGGCCAAAAAAAGACTTACAAAATTTTTGTTTTGAAAATATGCAAAATAAACAATATGTTTGTATAAAAATAAATAAAAGTGAACATTCAGATGTAGATCTAGATCTTTAAAATCTCCTACAGTTTGTGTTATAGCTCTGGACTGATCTGAATTACCTGATGAAGTTTTTTTTAAATGCTGCTGTTAGCGGTCTTTGCGCCAAGCTGCTAGAAGAGACGTTCACATTTGGATGATGTTGTTTCAAGAGCGTTAACAAGTTAGACGTGTTGCCTGCTGCAGATCCAATCTCCGTGAAACAACGTCCACACACAGCTTTGGATTTACGCTCGTCTTTTAACAAGAAAGCCATAATGTTCCCAAACAAGAGACCACAACGACATGCTAGGCTGCTAATACGTGCTGCAAGATAATAGTGCCGTGCTGAAACACGCAAAGGAAATTTGGTTCCGCGGCGCATAATCTCTTGTTAATAAAACTTAATGAGTGAAAAAATAACCGAAACGGAACACAGGTGGACCGAACTGAATGTTCCATACTGAAACGGTTCAATACACCCACGTGTACCATTACACCCCTAGTGATTATGATGATATTGACTATGTGACATACTTTGAATTTTAAGTTGGAAGAAAAAAAGTATATAATTGCATCTGGTCAGCAAAGGGTTAACCCTTCATGAAGCTGCTGCAGCAGGAGAAATATGTGTGGCAGAGAAGGAAATCAGCTGATCAACTGCAGGAGGGAGCTTCTTCTGCACTTGTGGGCTTCACACGTGATGAAAAATCATTTTAAATCATTCATTTTAAATTAACAACCCATGGCTCATCGATAGATAGATAGATAGATAGATAGATAGATAGATAGATAGATAGATAGATAGATAGATAGATAGATAGATAGATAGATAGATAGATAGATAGATAGATAGATAGATAGATAGATAGATAGATAGATAGATAGATAGATAGATAGATAGATAGATAGATAGATAGATAGATAGATAGATAGATAGATAGATAGATAGATAGATAGATAGATAGATAGATAGATAGATAGATAGATAGAAACAGACAGACACATGCACGCACATATGTGCATGCAGAAACAGTGCCTGTTTTTTGCTGATTGGCTGCAGGTAATAAAACAACATTAAAGAAATGTTATTCTCACCAATTGAAATCCAACTTTGGCCTCTTCATGTGTGGTCTTTTGTTTCTCCTCCACACACAGTCTAAAGGTTTTTCATATACAGTATCCTGGAACATCAAGTTAGGTTCATGTTTTACATGAAGTCATCAATCAGACCATGTCTCAGTTTGAATGAAAATTAGTTGACATATTTATATACCGTAGTTTGTGACTTAGGTGTAATCACTCATTTCATACAAGTTAACATGTTTTTGGACAAAATAAAAGATAAAATAGGGCCAAATACCCCTGGTGTCAGCACACTATAAACATTTACCTCTTGTGAGTAGATAAATAAAGCAATGAAGCAAAAATATATTTATCTCCCGCCATATTCATGAATCACGTTGTGATTCCATCAAATTTACAACAAACATCCATTTACTAAGTAACAATGCTAACAAAAGATGTTTTTAAATGTGGCTAAGGTCAGCATTTATTCATTCAAAAACTGTTTATTAAATAAATCATGTAAGTTCAGTCAAAATGTTGAGCTGAGCTACAAGAACAAGTTGTCAATCTGTAGTTTGTACAGTGATGGGGTCATGTAATAGGAGACAGGAGACAAAGGTGGTCCTGAAGGCTGGACAACAACTTGTGTGAGTGCAGGGGAGCACCTATTAGAGGAGGTGTGAGGGTCTCCATCAGCGTGATGAACTGTTGACCCCAGCAGGAGGAAGGAAGTGCTCAGCCAGCTGCACGTCATTTTTCATCTTTCTGATAGACCTTAAAGAGAGAAAGAGACGGAACATGAGATGGGGGGGTGGAAGAAAGCCAGGTGGGTGTGAGGATAAAAATAGCAAGACCTGTGAAGTGTGACCATGTGACTTTTGGAGGTCTTGTAAGGTGTGACCTTTGTGAATTTTAAAGTGTTCATCTCAGCTCATTAATCAAAGACTGATGTGTATCACTGTGACACCCCCCACACATCGAAGCACTGCCTCAACCAGGTGTCATTTGTCTTTTTTAAGCACAAAAGGATAAAGACTTCCACCTTGTTCAAGGGGGACTTGTTGGCTGAGTCGGGCTTGTATAGATGTTCACGTATGATTTTTTTTCAAGAAGGGTTCCAGTGTTGCATTGCTTCATGATGCAATATGATGGATTTAAACGTGAAAGTTTGAGTTTTTAGAGCCGGGGAGCTGTGGGAAGGTTTTAAACAGATTATCTGTTGCCCATCCCATTTGGTACAACCTTCATTTGGAGAAATACATTTTAATTCTAATGAGACTGGAGCGTGAGATCGATAGGCGGATAGGTGCAGCGTCCGCAGTGAAGCGGGCGCTGTACCGGTCTGTCGTGGTGAAGAGAGAGCTGAGTCAAAAGGCAAAGCTCTCAATTTACCGATCGATCTACGTTCCCACCCTCATCTATGGTCATGAGCTTTGGGTTATGACCGAAAGAACAAGATCTCGGATACAAGCGGCTGAAATGAGTTTTCTCCGCAGGGTGGCTGGACTCTCCCTTAGAGATAGGGTGAGAAGCTCAGTCATCCGGGAGGGACTCGGAGTAGAGCCGCTGCTTCTCCACATCGAGAGGAGCCAGTTGAGGTGGCTCGGGCATCTGGTTAGGATGCCTCCTGGACGCCTCCCTGGTGAGGTGTTCCGGGCATGTCCCACCGGGAGGAGACCCAGAGGAAGACCCAGGATACGCTGGAGGGACTATGTTTCTCGGCTGGCCTGGGAACGCCTTGGGATTCCCCCAGAGGAGCTGCTCCAAGTGGCTGGGGAGAGGGAAGTCTGGGCCTCCCTACTTAGGCTGCTACCCCCGCGACCCGACCCCGGATAAGCGGAAGAAAATGGATGGATGGATGGATGGAGACTGATGAGCTAACAGCATGTCTGAACAGGGTCAAGACCAAAGTAGATCGATGTTGTTGGACTCAAAATGTTTTAATCCTGGTTCATGCAAGCAATCTTATAAAGCTTTCATGGTCAGTTCTGCATTGATGATGATTATCCGATCAGTCGCATCCGACTTTCGGTCATTTTATGAATCTTCGTACTCCACGCCTTCCTGTCTTTCACCAATTCTTTCAATTCCACAATTGGCATATTCATTGTTGTCGTGATTGTGTCGAGCCATCTTGTTCTTTGGCGGCCTTGTCTTTTTTTCCCACTGACTTTTCCAAGCATCATTGACATTGCTAAAAGAATCAGCGTGCATCACGTGGCCAAAATTTGAGAGCTGCTGTTTGGTCATTTTGCCCATTAATGACATTATTGGTTTGACGCGGTCCAAAACTGCCTTGTTCATCATCATGGCAGTCCAAGGTATTCTTAGCATTCTCCTCCAACACCAAAGTTCGAAAGCTTCAACTTTTCTTTTCTCTTCTTTTCTAAATGTCCAACTTTCACAACCATACATCATTATAGGGAAGACAATTGTGTTGACCAATCTGACTTTTGTTGCAATGGTAATATCCTTGCTCTTCCAAATCTTTTCCATTCCCTGCGTAGCAGTCTTGCCAAGGGTGATTCGCCTCTTGATCTCGGGCACCGATGCCCCACTGCGGTCGATTTTAGCTCCAAGGAAAATGAAATCTTGGACAGACGCGATTAGTGTGTTGTTGATTTGCATGTTCACTGCACCATTGCCTGCTGTGGTCATAACTGAAAGTTATGCACCATAACTCATGTTCCCTGAAGGAAGGGAACGAGGTGCAACATATGCTATGGGAATTGTGCCCGCGCGATTACCTGAAGGAATACATTCATGCCTTTACGGCTAGGGCGTCAGCGTCGCGCCAGAGGCCCCGCACTCTGGTTTTTTAAGCGACTGACGCCCATCCATCTTTCTCCAAAATTGCACTTCACCAAGCTTTCAGCATTGAAAAGGGCCAGATATGTTGTACCTCGTTCCCTTCCTTCAGGGAACCTGAGTTATGGTGCATAACTTTCAGTTCCCTTTCAGTCAAGTTCTCTCTGTGCAACATATGCTATGGGAACGTAATTCATTCACGCCCTTGAAATGCTCAGTAAAATGCATGCTAGTGTGAGCGTCTGCCCTTGACCAGCAGGCATCTCAAGGCTACTTTCTACTGTGTGTTATGCCTCTTTTCCACCGCTCGGCTCGGCTCGGGTTGGATCGGCTCAGGTCGGCTCAGTTCGGGTCGGGTCACATCTATGTTCTGTTTCCACAGCTTTTTTGTACCCCTTCTGTGGGCGGGGTCCAGAATCCTACTCGTCTTACCACATGGTGGCAGTAGTGTTCCCTCAAGCTATTTACTACAGTACTAGCCACCACTAGAAGAAGAACACAATAAAGGCTTTGACAGAATGTTGTGAAAGAGATGTCATGCTATAATGAGTACCTCATGAGCTGTAATCTTTAAACCCAATTCATAATCCTACCTTGTTGCCTTCTTTAAACCCATGTATTTTCCAATTTAGTATTTTTACAATAAAGATGTATTAAAGCATATTTTATTATTTAGTTATGCACAAGGTGCTTGATAAAGTTGCAAAACCATATTTATCTGAGCTGCTTCAACCTTCCTGCCCTCCCCGATCTCAGATCAGCTGAGCAGTTGCTGCTGACAGTCCTCAAAACTTTTTAAATCTTATTTAAAAACACACATTTATTCCTTGGCTTTTAACACGTGATCTTATCTTTTATGGCATGTTAACACACCTGCAGTAAGACTGGTATATGTATTTATTTTTGTATGCTTTTTATAGTTTTTAATTAACTTGTCTTTTATGTTATTGTACAGCACTTTGGTTGACCCTGTGGTTTTTAAAATGTGCTTTATAAATAAAGTTGATTTAAAACATCACACTGTGATCTTTGAAACTGCCAGAGTTTCCCTGGTAAAGTTGCTGCTGGGTGGTAGATGGTAGATGGATGGTCTGTGAATTCTTTAACTTTAAACTGTCCAAAGGACTTTGGCCACTTTTAATTTTTGACTTTTTTTGTATGACTTCATCCTAGAACCAAATAATTTATAACGTAATAACAGTTGAGCAGATTCTAATAATCTTTATCTTATGATTCTTTAAAGGTCAAATGCAAATGGAAAGTTCTCTTAACTTCCAGTATGGATTTAAACACAATACACACTTCACATTATAAAATAAGTTTAGGAAATTGAATGTTCGAGGACACCACTTAAGAAAATATAACGTTTAATAGGAAAAGTTTGAAGTGACAAACAGAAGTAACAAATTTCCATCTGGTGTCTCACGTCTTCCTCCAGAAGATGACACAGGTTGTTGAATTCTGGCGATTTTCTTCTGTTGACTGTAAAAGAAAAATGTGATTAATTTAGTCCAGAAACTGTTTTTTTTTTAAACAACACAGTGTGATCACAACATGTTCATATACTAAATGTATCCTGTTGGAGTTATTTGAAATAAAATTCAATGTTTTATAGACATAAATGTGTCAAGCTACCTCCATTAATTTTCTCCCTTGTACTTTGTATCACATATTATCAATTCTATCAAAAACCACATAGCTGATATTTTTCAAAAAAATCTAGTGTGATCACAACATGTTCATATACTAAATGTATCCTGTTGGAGTTATTTGAAATAAAATTCAATGTTTTATAGACATAAATGTGTCAAGCTACCTCCATTAATTTTCTCCCTTGTACTTTGTATCACATATTATCAATTCTATCAAAAACCACATAGCTGATATTTTTCAAAAAAATCTAGTGTGATCACAACATGTTCATATACTAAATGTATCCTGTTGGAGTTATTTGAAATAAAATTCAATGTTTTATAGACATAAATGTGTCAAGCTACCTCCATTAATTTTCTCCCTTGTACTTTGTATCACATATTATCAATTCTATCAAAAACCACATAGCTGATATTTTTCAAAAAAATCTAGTGTGATCACAACATGTTCATATACTAAATGTATCCTGTTGGAGTTATTTGAAATAAAATTCAATGTTTTATAGACATAAATGTGTCAAGCTACCTCCATTAATTTTCTCCCTTGTACTTTGTATCACATATTATCAATTCTATCAAAAACCACATAGCTGATATTTTTCAAAAAAATCTAGTGTGATCACAACATGTTCATATACTAAATGTATCCTGTTGGAGTTATTTGAAATAAAATTCGAATTTTTATAATTTATTTTCGTTGTGCAAGCACAGTTTTGGAAGAAGTCAAAGCGAAACTACTTTAAATGCAGCATATTTGACCACTACGTGACAATATTAAAGCGTGGTTAAGCTCAGGAGCCCTCGTACTATAAAGTCAGCTATGAAATATATTTTATATCTGTTCATTGAGCTACATTTAAAGACATAAAGCCGCCCGCGCGCCGCGTGTTGCTCGTGGCGAACCTGCTTTTTAAAATCCTGCAGTTTTGAGCAATACGTGATTTTATTAAGGACACGTTCAGCTGAAGACCCATCTTTGCTATAAATTTTAAAAATAATAATTGTTTTTACCGTGTTATTCATGTAAAGTCCTGCCGTGATCACTTCCCTCGCTTCCGTGAAAACTGCTCGAGTCTCCTCCTTCCTACTTCCGGAGCGGGTGAGCTCGCCTCAGTACCCCTCTGAAACCAGCCCGAAAATCTCAAGAAATCTTGCGCGGCTTAGCACGGAATATCCGGTGGAAAAGGATGAAAGGGGGTCTCTGCGACGCACATATGACGTAACATCTGACCCGAGCCGACCGGTGGAAAAGGGGCATTAGAAAGAACAGCCTGAGTGACATCACACGCAATAACATCCAAACTGTAATGCTTTGCAAAAGTGTTTAATGAGCTCAAGTTCACAGCAGCACAAATGTCTGCAACTGGTACACCCTTGAACAGTGACCACGAAGTGGCCAAGCCCCTAGTCGAGTGAACGTGCACTCCAGAGGGCACCTGTTGACCTTTGCGACTGTACACCCTTTTAATGGCCTCAGTCACCCAATGTGAGAGGCGTTGTTTTGAAAGGGCCTTTCCGGTAGCAGGTGCTGCAAAGCACACGAACAGTTGATTTGTTTTTCTCCATTCGGCTGTTCTCTGCATGTAAGTGCATAAAGCTGTCACGGGGCAGAGAGCCTTCAGCCTTCCCTGTTCCTGAGTGAGGACAGGAGCAGGTGGGAAGGAGGAGAGATCAAAGTCTAGACTCATATGGTTTAAAGTCAAGACCTTGGGGATGTATGTGGGATTAGGCCTTAGGGTGACCCGTCAGGGATGAATCTGGTACACATTGGTTGTACAAACAATGCATGGAGGTCACCCACGCGTTTTGCTGAGCAAAGGGCCAAGAGTAGAGCGGTTTTATAAGATAATAAATCTATCTTAACCTCGCTCAGTGGCTCGAATGGAGGATCACAGAGAGTCTCCAAGACCAGGCTAAGATCCCAACCAGGGGTCAGGATCCTGCTGGGTGGTTTCATTCTTAGCACGCCCTTCATAAATCTTATTATGATTGGATACGCACCAGGTGTCCTATGTCCCCAGCCTTCGTGACAGGCTGAAATAGCTGATAGGAAAACTTTAATCGTTGAGAAAGAACAACCTTTTTTCAGTAAGTCCTGAAGGAAAGTCAGGAGTTGAGCCAGGTCGCATGAGTAAGAAATAATATTTCTTTCTGTGCACCAAGCTTAAAAAATACACCATTTCTGTGCGTAGAGAGACTGTGTTGACATAGCACAAGCATTTTGGATGTTTTTACCACATTTTCCAGCAGGCCTGATGCCATCAACTTGTTCTTTTCTACCAACAAGCTGACATTTTTAACAGCTCTCAGCCTAAGCGGTGAGACTGCTTCTTCTGGTGACATAGTCTGACCCTGAAGAAGAGCAGTTGGTGTATCCAGTTCCCCTCCATGGGCCTTTGAAGCTGTGATTCCCTAGGGGTCAACCAAGTTGGGGAGAAGGCCTTTTTGCCGATGTGCTGCCAGGTTGCTCTGATCGAGGGCAGATGCAACCTGTCGTCCTTATTAGACAGAAGTGCAACAGAATGTCTGTTTTTTTCTCTCTCCTTGTTTGTGGTAATGGAACTGAGAAGCTGCGAGTTTTGTAAACAAGCAGATCGCCTGACCCCAATCTGTTTCCTGGATAGGTCTAGTTTATTGGTCCTCGGCCTTAACAGAGCGTTTGAGCCAGACAAACCAGCCGGGGTCTGTGTTTCACCCGTTGGGGGAATGATGTTTAAGAGCAGAGCTGAACCAGCACAGTGAGAAAGGTCACGTGCTACCAGATCACTGCTTAGACATTGCGTGTCGCCCATTAATGATAAAGGGACAGCTGCAACGTGAGAACGTGGAGATGATTCTTTGTGCTTGGCAGACTTTAAATTGTTTGGTGATAGAGAGCCCAGTTCCCTTCGAATAACAGGAAGAGGAATCTGAGTCAGCCCTGATTTGTTTATACACACAGCAGTTTGATCACAATTGCCTTTGTGAATGTGTGAAGCTTGTGGTTGCCTGTGGGCTTCTGACGTGGCCCCCCCATCGTTATTTTTCTGTCGGCGCACCTCCCTGAGACGCGGACATGTCACGTGTTTGCTTGGTTAATGTATTGACCGCCCAGTTGTTCACAATGGAGCGGAGGCTGGAGCACGTGACCCCACTAACCTGTCTCCATGAGGGATGGGGAGCCTGCTTGCAGATGCCTCTGTGCCTGTCCGCTACAGACGGAGCAGAGACACCCTGCCGGTGCTCATTGATTAGGCTAAAACCCGGTGAGCCGTGAGGGAGGGGAGGGAGACGGCTCCCTCCATTTATGACGGCTGGTAGGCTAGAGGGACCAGTTATTTGTGTGTTGTTTTTTTTTGAAAGTCAATAAAACAGAGAGGGGCTGTTTTTTAAACTTTATTCATGCTTATGTGTAACGGCATATATGACTTTATGTCACTCACAACAGGAAAAACATGACTTGTGCATGCAACAGAGTTACCAGCTTTTTGTACCGTGCTACAAATAAAGTCTGGAGATGAAGAGATCATTTCCCATACCGCGTGGGCAGGTGATCGTGTAAAGTCAAGACGTGAACCTGGTTCATCAGGCACGCTTTTGTCTGGTGTCCCAGTTCACAGACAAAGCCCTTTGTCTGACCGCTTGGCGGGAGACAAACCTGTTTTTGCTCCATGCGTGTTCGGTCCGAGGTAGACCCGGCGGGGGTCTCTGCCGGTGCTCGTCCTCGTACGCCGGCCGCTTATGCGGTGGGGCACGCGTTGCATAGAGGTATCGAGGCTGCGCAGGTCTGCCTCCAGCAGACTCCCTGGGGGGGCGAAGCTTCTCCTGGGAATGTCCACCCGGAGAG
This sequence comes from Garcialebias charrua, assembly GCA_038048925.1. Classification (NCBI taxonomy): domain Eukaryota; kingdom Metazoa; phylum Chordata; class Actinopteri; order Cyprinodontiformes; family Rivulidae; genus Garcialebias; species Garcialebias charrua. The sequence goes on from JBBPBX010000567.1 coordinate 91,357, forward strand.
TTTCAGCCTATTTGCGCTTTTGGTCCAGCTTGGTCTGAATTCGATCTGAAGCTTTCCCAAACAATCCCGTCGGTTCTATCGAGTGGTGGAGAAAAGGCACCTTTTGTCCCTCGAGGAGATCAGTTAAAGTCATCCACAGATGGCGTATCGCAATGACCACTTCCGCCATGCCTCTGCCTTGAGCAACAGCGGCTGTTCCCATCATGCGGAGCACGAAGTCTGTTGCCCTGCGGGCTTCATCCAGCAAGTCAGCGGCAGCTTGCTTGTCCGTCGTTACCTGGAGCTGTTGCAGCTTTTCAGCCAGGTAAGCCTGCATCAACGCGGACACGTTCATGGCGCGCGCCGCGAGTCCCTGAGCTCTGTAGCATTTCTCGAGCAGAGAAGCTGAAGCTCGACAAGCTTTGCTGGGAAGAGTTGGTTTTGTCCCGGATGACTTGGGAGCCAGGTGAGACGCCAGTGTGTCCTCAATTTGAGGCACGTTGGCTATTCCTACCTCATCCATCCCGTCCACGTCGAGGAACTGTGAGAGTGGTAAGAGCATGGGAGCTCTGGGCTGAGGCCAGGTGCAAGTTAGTTTTGTGAGGAAGTCTGGGAACACTGGCATCCTTTGCCTCGTGGCGGCCTATTGCTTTGAGTAAAAATAGTTTCCTGCCACCTGACCTGTTGACGAGACGGAGGCTATGGCCATGGGATGTGCAACGTGTCCGTTGCTCTGTGACACAGGTCGAACAGAGCAGGGATGGAAAAGTCAGTTTCCGGGAGCACATGTACCTGGGTTTGGGAGAGGTCTTCACCTTGTTCCTCGAATTCGACGTCTGCGTCCTCCGCAGAAAATTCGCCTGAGGCTGAAATCGCAATCTCGTCCTCGTTCATCATGCCTCGAGTGTCGAATTCGACTGTTAAGTCCACCATAGGAGCCAGCACGTCAGGGCTGTCACCCCATTCGACTCGTGTGCTATCGTGCAGAGCCATGTTCTCGAGCGCCAGCGTGGGAGTGAGGGCCTCGGTGGTGTCCGGATCCGCTGGCACTGCTGGGGCGCCCATGGACTTGGCGACGAGGTCAACCCGGTGCCGTAGCACTGCCTCCAGCATCTGGCTGCAGTGTGGGCAAAAGTCGGGCGCATCCAGCGTTGTTTTTTTGTGTAACATTCCCAAGCAGACGGGACAGGTCTCATGGGTGTCCGTCGCTGCGAGAGAGAAACCGCATCCACTAGGACAGGCGCGTAAAGTTGGGCTCGTTGTCCTGTTGGTTTTCCTTGGAAGTCTTGTCTTTCGCTTTCCTTTCTCTGGAGGCATGTCCGAGATAAGGCGAGCGAGTCCTTCCAGAATCCTTTTTCTTTTAATTTGAGACGTCTCCTCCATCGCGTCGCGTTTGCTGGCTAGCCCGCTACGTGTTAGCAGGGGTAGCGGTTGTGGCGCAGTTAGCGCCGTCGAGCGAAGCAGTCTGTGGAGAGAGGAGAAGAAAATACTTCAGGGTTAAGAGAAAATGTAGTACGCAGGAATAATTCTTTGTTTGCACTGTGTAGGGAGCAAGCTCACCTCTGGTTGAGCGATGAAGCAACAGAGAAGTCCCGCAAAGAGAGGAAGTTCAGGTTTAAGTGAGGTGAAGGGCAAAAAAGAGAAAGATGGATGGGCGTCAGCGGCTTAAATACCCAGAGGGCGGGTTCTCTGGCACGACGCTGACGCCCTAGCCATAAAGGCATGAATGTATTCCTTCAGGTAATCGCGCGGGGGTGTAATTCCCATAGCATATGTTGCACTGAGAGAACTTGACTGAAAGGGAACTTTTGTTTTTTTGATGTTCAGGTACAGTCCCATTCGTTCGCTTACCTCTTGCACTCGTCGGATACGGAAGTCGAGGTCCTTTTCACTCTCGGTGAGCAGGGTTGTATCATCTGCGTATCGAAGGTTGTTGATTTTTCTGCCACCGATTTGGATTCCAATTTCAGATTTGTCCAAATTGCATCGCCTCATAATCACTTCTGCGTACAGGTTGAATAGAACTGGTGATAAGATGCAGCCTTGTCGAACTCCTTTCCCGACTCGAAACCACTCGGTGTTCCCGTAGGTTGTCTTAACCGTTGCTTCTTGGTCATTGTAAAGTGATTTTATTAGCTGTACGATGTGTTCAGAGACGCCCATTTGTTTCAAGCACTTAATAATAATAATAATAATAATAATAATGAATTCAATTTATAACGCACTTTTCATTAATGAAAATCTCAAAGTGCTACACGGTGCAACAGAAATTAAATGTCAATAAAACAAGTAATAGAACAAGTAAAATCAATAACAATATCAACTAAGATCAAAAGTAGAATCATGAGGAGGTAGAGTATTCCATAGCTTTTCATGTTTGACGCAGTCGAAAGCTTTACTGTAGTCAATGAAGCACATATAGACGTCCTTTTGATATTCCCGGGTCTTCTCCATGATCCAAGGCAGATTCGCGATTTGATCTCTAGTGCCATGTCCCTTGCGAAAGCCAGCTTGAACTTCTGGCAGTTCGATAATTGTTGCGATGCGTTTCTGTATGATCTTCAGAAGGATTTTACTCGCGTGAGATATGAGGGCGATAGATTTTTTGACATAGGTCGGTTAAAATCTTGGTCGGGACTGCTTTTAGTAGTTCGGCTGGTATATGGTCAATTCCTGAGGCCTTCCCGTCTGGTAGTTGTTTCAAGGCCCACTCGACTTCTTCCTCAAGAATGCATGGTTCTTGTTCGGCCTTACATGCCTCTTCCAATGGTCCTATTTGATGGCCTGAGTACAGATCTTCTGTATATTCCCGCCATCTTTGCTTGATTTGATCTTCACCTTGTAATAATTTTCTATTGTGGCATTGGTGTGTAATGAGAGCAGTTTTGTATTGAATTCTGTAGGTGACAGGAAGCCAATCGAGGTTATGGAGAATGGGTGTAATATGTTCAAATTTACGAGCTCTCAATAAAATCCTTGCTGCACTGTTTTGAATATATTGAAGCTTCTGAAGATTTTTGCCAGGGATTCCAATAAACAGGGAGTTGCAGTAGTCGAGCCTGGAGGAGACAAAGGCATGGACGAGTTTCTCAGCATCAGAAAAAGTCAGAGATGGGCGAAGTCTGGAGATGTTTCGAAGATGGAAGAAGCAGGTTTTAAACAGATGCTTAATGTGATTTTCAAATGTAAGATGAGAGTCCATTTTTATTCCAAGATTTGTAACAGAGGTGGAGAGGGGGATGTCTTGACCAGAGAAGGAGATTGTTGTTAAAGTTGATGTTTGTATCTGGTGAGGGGTGCCAATCATTATGGCCTCAGTCTTGGAGCAGTTTAATTGAAGAAAGTTCTGATTCATCCATGCCCTTATTTCCTCCAGGCAGGTAGAGAGGGCAGTGAGTGAAGATGGAGATGGGGATGATGAGGATGCTCCAGTCCTGATGTAAAGCTGTGTATCATCAGCAAAGCGGTGAAAAGAAATGTTTCCTCCAAAAGTTTGTCTGGGTCTTTTCCAATTGTGCTGAGCACTTCAAATCTGTTCTTGATTTCAACGGCATAAAGTGGAGGGATGTTGCCTGTGTCGAAGCGATGTGTTGCTGCAGGTTGTTTAATGTTTTTGAAACAGAGTTAGATTTTTGCAACAAGGAGTTGGTGATCAGAGCCACAGTCTGTTCCGGGAGATGTTTTCACAGCCAATACTGAGCTTTTCCGTCGCTGTTGGCACAGGAAGTAATCAATTTTATTTCGATGTACGCCATTTACTCCTTCTACAGGTGTGCAGTGGAGAGCATCCTGTGCTCCAGCATCAATGTGTGGCATGGAGGCTGCACAGTTGCAGAGAGGAAAGCTCTACAGAGAGTGGTGAAGGCTGCACAGAAGTCTGTGGGAGTCAGTCTCCCCACCATCACAGACATTTACACCTCCAGATGCAGAAAAAGAGCCACCTGCATCATGAAAGACCTCACTCACCCAGCACATTCACTCTTTGCACCACTCCCCTCGGGACGGAGGTTGAGGAGCATCAAATGTAGAACCACTAGACTGAGGAACAGCTTCTACCCTGAGGCTGTCAGACTCATGAATAAATAAATAATAAGAATAATCACTGCAAAATGTCACATCATGTTGATACTGATTAGTGCATTAACAGAGTACCCGAGTTTTCGACAGCTCGAGTGCTTTGACTTCTATCGAGGCTTTTTTGTCCACCTCGGGTACCCGTAGTGACGTCACATTTCACATTTCACAGCGCGCGGGGCAGCTTTTAGCTTTTAGTAGACGCTACAAAATGGATTCCTGTGTGCGCACGGATGTTAATGGAGCAGGCCGTCTTGTCAAAAAGGTAAAACAGTTTATAATTTTATAAAATGCGCTACTTCGTGTTGACTTTCTTTGTAGTAGATTGTGACAGCAGAGGGCAGTGTTGCAATGCAGGTCCCATATACAGTATAACACGGCCAAAACGGCTTCCTCTCTCTCGTTTCACAAACAAAAAAAACAAATATTCATCTCTCTAGAGCTACCAAAAATCTATAAACACAATCTCTAAAAGTAAACCTAAATTGCACAGCTGCAGGCGGTGGTACGGTGTGGCTGTGGCCCCATTTGTTTTTTTTAAGTTTCGGTTTTCATCGCCTATACTTTCACTTTTAATATTATTAATATAACTAATAGTTTTGTTTTTCCTGTGACTTATGTGCAGTATGATAAATGATAGGAGCATAATAAATGCTCCCAATGCTTTGTTGGTCTTTTTTTTCTTTTTGTAAAGACGTTTTTAGGCATTTATATTTATTTATTTATTTTGCATCGTAAGACACTGTGACGTCATCGGCTACTCGAGCGTCGTTCGAGTTTTTTTATGTTAATGTCGAGGTTAAAAATTATGTACTCGTTCAACCCCTAATACTGATCTGTTTCTTGTTGCTGCGTTCATCTGTGACCATCTGCTCATAATGACTCATGTTCGTGCTGCTGTTTATAATGATGTTTTTCTACTACATTAGGGCTTAGTGTATTACTAGTTGATGTTTCTCTTAGTTAATCCTAGATGTTATTATTGTTTTTCTCTTGCATTTGTTGTTGGATGTAACTGGGACCCTGTGTACATAATCTCGTTTTCATCACATGTACTACATGCGGTGCAAATGACAATAAAGACTCTCTGACTCTGACTCTGACTCTGATTT
>JBBPBX010000567.1:97649-108132 GCA_038048925.1 Garcialebias charrua
ACCATAAATTGGAATGAAATTTTAATATATTTATAATTTATTATGCAAAAACGACCAGAGCTCAATGATATAAGATATATATGTTCTGACAAATATTCAAATTTACAAAATCATGTCACAATACCTTTAAGTAGATATATGTATTAACGATTCCCATATTCTTCCAAGAAACTCGTCTTTATCAGTCTCTTAAATGTACACAGTGATCTGGCATTCTTAACAGTATCTTCCAAACCATTCCACAATCCTATTCCCTGAATTATTGTGGATCGTTCCTTCAAACTAGTACTAAAATAAGGCTTCATCTCTATTTCTAGTTATTTTTCCAAAGTAGTAATTATTTCAATACAGTAGGCCTGAAATGTGTCTCATTCAAAAAACATGTAACCTTTCTCATTCAACTGAATACCCTTTAACTTATTTTACCTCCATTCATAAGTGTCAGGTTCCTCTGGTGTTAGACCCACGTGCAGGCGAGAGAATGAGGCAGGAATTTAAAATAATAATAATTTATTTTAAACAACAAAACAAGAAGCTGTCAGGGCAGCAAAAAACTTACTCTGGCAAACTGGAGCGGAAACAGGTGAGGACATCAGAGTAGTGAGGAGAGGACTGAATTGTCTGTGTAAACAGAACAATGACCGGACACAGAGTGGAGGAGAGGAAGGCTTTTTATAAGGCAGAGAGGGAGTGAGTAATGAGAGCATCTGGGTAGGTGGCTGATTAGAACAGGTGTGAGTGATTAGAACTGAGGACTGGAGACAAGAGGTAGACTGAGGAGTGAGTGAGAAATGACAGAATTGAATGAGGTACACAGAAACAGAAATCACAAAGATCAGAACAACAAAACAGGCGGGAAACACAAATAAACATAAAGAAACAGACAGAGACAGAGCCTGACAGGAGGGGAACACAAAGAAACATAAAGAAACCGACAGGGACAGAGCCTGACATAACTCCCCTTCAAGGGTGGTACCTGACACCCCCAAGATGGGCCCCCACACAACTAGGGAGGGAGGGGGGAGGAGACAGGACGGAGGGCACAAGAAGATAGAACCCCAAAAACACAAGGCTGACAGGAAAGAACTCAGAAGTACCCTTGTTTGTATCCGAAGAATGTTTTGATCTCCCACAGAGATATTCTTCTCTAACTCAGACGACCTGCTCCTCTCTCTCAGCCAAACACTCACCTTGCTTCTCCGTTCTGGACCGCCTGAGACCTTGGAACTCCTGGGATCTCTCCTCTCTGGACTAAACCACAAGAAACACAGCAGTAAGAACAAGAGCCTCACCATAATTAATCCATTGCTTTCTAAAGACAATTCTGGATACTCACCTTGTCCCTGCCTTCTCTTTTTCAGTCTGGAGGATCTTGACCTGCAGCAATAAAAATTAATTATTATTTTATAACTCCTGACTCTGTTCCTTCTTCTCAGTCAGTCACTTGGGGTCTACATGTCTAAAAATATGACAGAATGTCTCGGCCAAACAGACCCTCAAGGCATGACTGGGGAGGGACAGATTCAGCAGTCTATCCAAGCTCAGAATAGACGCATGGAACATCAGGAACAAGCTTTACAACATATTTTTTCACAGCAAGAAGCAACGCAAAACAACTTTCGGGAGCTTGGAAACATGATTCACGCCTTACAAGTGATGGCTCTTGTTCCCACGGCCCCGGTCCAGACCTCTCAAACTTCTCACCAGCCGGCAACCTCCTCAGCCCCCCTGAATGTTACGACTCTTTGGGAACCAGACATCCGCCCCATCTGAGTTTTTTTAAGGTAACGTCAGCAAGTGTGGAGGTTTTTTGTTACAATGTAACCTAGCATTTAGCCGTGCACCGCTAACCTACACATCTAATGCTTCCCGTATCACCTATGTCGTCACCGCACTCAGGGGTAAAGCGCTTCAGTGGGCTCGCGCTTACCTGCAGAAACGTGACATGCAGTTCTTAACTTTTTCCACCTTTCTCGAGGAGTTTCGGCGTGTGTTTGATCATCCATTACAGCAAGAGGAGGCAACAAAAAAGATGTTCAGACTACGCCAAGGAAGCAGGTCCGTCGCCGAATTCGCCACCCACTTCCGCATTTTGGCGGAGGATTCCGACTGGGGTGAGGTTGCGCTAGAAGGCGCATTTATTAATGCCTTAAATAAACAAATAAAGGACCAAATAGCCTGGTCGTGGAACACTAGACCAGCTCTACACCCTCAGCAGGGTCCTGGAGGGTGCGTGGGAGTTTGCCCAACCAGTTTACATGTGCTTTGTGGACTTGGAAAAGGCATTCGACCGCGTCCCTCGGGGGGTTCTGTGGGGGTACTCCGGGAGTATGGGGTACCAGGCCCTTTGATATGGGCTGTTAGGTCCCTGTACGACCGGTGTCAGAGCTTGGTCCGTATCGCTGGCAGTAAGTCGGGCTCGTTTCCGGTGAGAGTTGGACTCCGCCAAGGTTGCCCTTTGTCACCGATTCTGTTCATAACTTTTATGGACAGAATTTCTAGGCGCAGCCAAGGTGTTGAGAGGATCCGTTTTGGTGGCCTTAGAATCTCTTCTCTGTTTTTTGCAGATGATATGGTCCTATTGGCTTCATCAGTTCGTGATCTACAGCTTTCGCTGGAGCGGTTTGCAGCTGAATGTGATGCGGCCGGGATGAGGATCAGTTCCTCCAAATCCGAGGCCATGGTCTTGAGCCGGAAAAGGGTAGCATGCCTTCTCCAGGTCGGGGAGGAGGTCCTGCCCCAAGTGGAGGAGTTTAAGTATCTCGGGGTCTTGTTCACGAATGAGGGAAAACTGGAGCGTGAGATCGATAGGCGGATAGGTGCAGCGTCCGCAGTGAAGCGGGCGCTGTACCGGTCTGTCGTGGTGAAGAGAGAGCTGAGTCAAAAGGCAAAGCTCTCAATTTACCGATCGATCTACGTTCCTACCCTCATCTATGGTCATGAGCTCTGGGTTATGACCGAAAGAACGAGATCTCGGATACAAGCGGCTGAAATGAGTTTTCTCCGCAGGGTGTCTGGACTCTCCCTTAGAGATAGGGTGAGAAGCTCAGTCATCCGGGAGGGACTCGGAGTAGAGCCGCTGCTTCTCCACATCGAGAGGAGCCAGTTGAGGTGGCTCGGGCATCTGGTTAGGATGCCTCCTGGACGCCTCCCTGGTGAGGTGTTCCGGGCATGTCCCACCGGGAGGAGACCCAGAGGAAGACCCAGGACACGCTGGAGGGACTATGTTTCTCGGCTGGCCTGGGAACGCCTTGGGATTCCCCCAGAGGAGCTGCTCCAAGTGGCTGGGGAGAGGGAAGTCTGGGCCTCCCTACTTAGGCTGCTACCCCCGCGACCCGACCCCGGATAAGCTGAAGAAAATGGATGGATGGATGGAGGACCAAATAGTCACCAGAGAAGCACCAGCAAGCCTAGATGACCTGATCACGCTCGCCATTAGGGTGGATAATTGCTTTCGTGAAAATACTATGGAAAACTACAGTTCCCATGCATTACGCCAAACCGGAAGTGCTTGGTCCGCACCGATAACTGTTCCATCGGGTCCTGAACCGATGCAGATTGGGAGAACCAGACTCTCCCCAGAAGAGCGCCAGCAATGCATTGACCACAATGAATGTCTCTACTGTGGTAGGAGGGGCCACATTGCTGCTACATGTCACCTACGTTTAAAAGAGAGAGCTCACCAGTAAACCAGGAGATTCTGGTGGGTATTTCTTCATTTTCTCTTGGCAATAATTTGTGTTTACCTGCAATCTTGTGCATTAACACCACCAATTTTCCCATCCAGGCTCTGGTTGATTCTGGGGCGGAGCAGAACTTGATCAGTAGGGACCTGATTGAGAAGCTACGGATACCTACCACAGCACTTAATCCTGCTATCTCTGTGGCTGCCCTCACTGGACAAACTATCTCCTCTATTTCACAAAAAACAATAAAGTTCAAGTTCATAGTTTCTGACAATCATAATGAGCAGGGTGAGTTTTTTGTTTTTGATTCTACCAAATCCCAACTGATTCTGGGTTATCCATGGTTAAAAAGACACAATCCACGCATTAACTGGTCTGAAAATAGAGTAGAAAAATGGGGAGATAATTGTTCCAGATAGTGTTTACGTTCAGCCATTTCTTCTGGGGTTTTTGATAAATGAGCCATTGAAGAGATCGACCTTTCTAAAATCCCCTCTGTTTGCCATACTTTTGCTCCGGTCTTTAGCAAACAACGAGCTCTTTCATTACCTCCTCACAGACCATATGACTGTTCCATAGACCTCCTTCCGGGTACACCGCTACCCTCAAGTAGATTATATAATCTGTCCGGACCTGAGAGGGAGACTATGAGACAGTATATTGACGAGTCTCTTAAATCCGGCATCATTCGACCGTCAACCTCTCCTGTGGGGGCGGGATTCTTTTTTGTACAGTATCAAAGAAGGACAAGACATTACGACTGTGCATTGATTTCAGGGGTTTGAACCAAATCACTGTTAAAAATAAATACCCATTACCCCTTATGGACTCTATGTTTGAGCAACTGTAGGATGCTGTTATTTTCACAAAATTGGACCTTCATAATGCCTATCATCTGGTGAGGATCAGAGAGGGGGACGAGTGGAAGACCGCGTTCAAGACCCCTCTAGGCCATTTTGAATATTTGGTCATGCCGTTTGGATTAACTAATGCCCCTGCAGTGTTTCAAGCACTAGTCAACGACGTATTAAGAGGCTTCTTAGATGTGTTTGTGTATTTGGACGATATCCTCATTTACTCAAAGGATAAGGAACAACACCCAAAACACATAGAGGCTGTACTCCAGAGGTTGTTGGAAAATCAACTTTTTGTGAAAGCGGAGAAATGTGAGTTCCATGTGTCTACTGTGTCTTTTCTTGGCTTTATTTTTTGAGAGAGGACAGTTTTGTTCTGATCCTGACAAGATCAAGGCTGTGACTGAATGGCCTACTCCCCTTTATCGAAAACAGTTACAACGGTTCTTGGGTTTTGCAAATTTTTATCGACAGTTCGTCAAGAATTATAGTCAAGTCGCTTCGCCGCTCACTCAGCTCACCTCAACTCTGCATAAATTCGCCTGGACCCCAGCAGCTGAAAAAGCCTTCCTAGAACTGAAACAACGCTTCTCTTCTGCTCCCGTTCTTGCCCACCCTGATTCACACAGACAATTTATTGTGGAAGTGGATGCCTCGGACTCGGGTGTGGGGGCTGTATTATCCCAGAGGGTAGCAGAAGATGGGAAGCTTCACCCCTACGCCTTCTTTTCCCGTCGTCTTTCTGCTGCTGAACGTAATTATGACGTCGGTAATAGAGAGTTGCTGGCCATAAAGTTGGCTCGCAAGGAGTGGAGACATTGGTTGGAGGGTGCAGAACTACCATTTGTTATTTTTACTGATCATAAGAACTTGGCATACATTCAGGCTGCTAAGAGATTGAATGCACGACAAGCCAGATGGTCTCTTTTCTTCAACAGATTCAACTTTTCCATCACTTACATTCCAGGTACTCGCAACATTAAACCGGATGCACTATCCAGCCAATTCTCTTCATCTGAAACTTCTGACGCCCCTGTGTGTATTTTACCTACATCCTGCACAGTTGGAGCCATGACCTGGACTATTGAAAATGACATTCGAGAAGCACAACGGATCGAGCCGGACCCTGGGACAGGCCCTCCAGGAAGACTTTTCGTCCCTACTTCTGTGGTTGGCAAGGTGTTGCACCGGCTTCACACGGCAAAATTCACATGTCATCCTGGCATCACACGCATGCTACACATCACTAAAGAACATTTTTGGTGGCCCACAATGTCCAAGGACGTGAGGGATTTTGTTTCTGCCTGCCCAACATGTGCTTGTAACAAGAATAATAACAAACCCCCTGCGGGTCTTCTTCTGCCTCTGCCTTCCCCCAGTCGTCCATGGTCCCACATCGCCCTGGATTTTGTCACCGGTCTTCCTCTATCTGAAGGTAACTCTGTCGTTTGCACTGTGGTTGACAGATTCTCTAAAGCCGTTCACTTCCTCCCTCTGACCAAGCTACCTTCTGCATTTGAAACAGCACAGTTGGTGGTGAACCATGTTTTCCGTCTGCACGGTATTCCGCTTGATATTGTGTCTGACAGGGGACCACAATTCATCTCTCAGGTGTGGAAGGCTTTTTGTGATGCCTTGGGTGCCACCTCCAGCTTGTCGTCCGGCTATCAGCCCCAGTCAAATGGCCAAACAGAGAGATGCAACCAGGACTTGGAGGCTGCATTACGGTGCGTGATTAATAATAACCCATCTTCTTGGAGCCAGTACCTACCCTGGATCGAGTATGCCCATAACTCACAAGTCTCCTCGGCGACAGGTTTGTCTCCTTTTGAAGCGTCGTTGGGTTACACTCCCCCATTTTTTCCCTCTCAGGACTTGGACATCTCTGTCCCATCGGTTCAGCACCATGTCACACGGTGCCGTCGAGTTTGGCGCCAGACCAGGATTGCGCTGCTTAGGACTGCAGCACAAAATAAGCGGTTTGCTGACAGACACAGATCGACTGCTCTGACGTACCAGGTGGGTGAGAAGGTATGGCTCTCTACGAAATACATCTCTCTCAAAGACACGCCCAGAAAACTTGCCCCCAGGTACATCGGCCCTTTTCCCATTACGAGGATTATCAACCCATCGGCCGTGCGCCTACAACTCCCACCATCTATGAAGGTTCACTCCACGTTCTATGTTTCTCACATTAAGCCTGTTATCGACTGTCCTCTGGTCCCTCCATCCACGCCTCCCCCACCCCCCGCCTTATCAACGACTTGCCGGCGTTTACGGTCAAACGTTTTCTGGATGTACGACGTAGGGGCAGAGGATTCCAGTACTTGGTGGACTGGGAGGGTTATGGACCTGAGGAACGTTCTTGGGTCCCTAGGGCTCACATCTTGGATCCTGGGTTGATTTCCTCTTTTTATAGGGCTCACCCTGAAAAGAGGATGAGATCGCCGAGGGGTGATTCTTGAGGGGGGGTTCTGCTGGGTTTATAGGTCCACCAGCCATTCTCTCTCCAATCAGCGGCAACCATCTTAATCAGCCACACCTGTTCCAGGTTTGGAGGACTACTCTGCCTGGGTATAAGAACCTTTGCCAGACGTGCCTTCAGCGCCGGGACATTATCAAGCTATGGTAAAGTGTATGATCAGTCACCAGTCTGTATGAAACCCTTGTTTGTATCCGAAGAATGTTTTGATCTCCTACAGAGATATTCTTCTCTAACTCAGAAGACCTGCTCCTCTCTCTCAGCCAAACACTCACCTTGCTTCTCCGTTCTGGACCGCCTGAGACCTTGGAACTCCTGGGACCTCTCCTCTCTGGACTAAACCACAAGAAACACAGCAGTAAGAACAAGAGCCTCACCATAATTAATCCATTGCTTTCTAAAGACAATTCTGGATATTCACCTTGTCCCTGCCTTTTCTTTTTCAGTCTGGAGGATCTTGACATGCAGCAATAAAAATAAATTATTATTTTATAACTCCTGACTCTGTTCCTTCTTCTCAGTCAGTCACTTGGGGTCTACATGTCTAAAAATATGACAAAATTAAGATGTTGAGGTTCTTCTTAGGATTGACAAGGATGGATAAGATTAGGAATGAGATCATCAGAGGTACAGCACAGGTTGAACAACTGGGAGATAACGTTAGGGAGGCCAGACTGAGATGGTTTGGACATGTTCAGTGGAGGGACAGTGGATATATTGGTAGAGAAGCATGTTAGAAATGCAGCTGCCAGGGAAAAGACAAAGAGGAGATATATGTATGCAGTTAGAGAGGACATGGAGGTAGTTGGAGGGTAGACAGAGGATGCAGAGGACAGAGTGAGATGGAGAAGGAAGACCCGCTGTGGCGACCCCTGAAGAGGGAAAAGCTGAAAGAAGAAGTAGAAGAAAAGTTTGTTAATTGTCCTTCCATAGATTTTTTTTTACCATTTTCACTTGTCAGATTTAGTTTGATAATATTTTTTTCTTTTGCCTATTTAATTTTGTTGCTTAATTTCCCATTTGCAGGATTACCAGACAATACTGTAACTCTTTTCATTTCATCTGTCTCTTTCATATAATGTCTTAAATCATCATTCAGCCAAGGGACATTAAAAATCTCACAGATAATCTAATGAGGCAAATTCATCACGCATAGCCCAAAATTTTTTTTGCAGAAAATATTTAATGCTGTGTGGCATGCCCTGCATGTGTGATCTGCAACACATCCTCCCACTATACATTTGACACATCATTTATGAAAACTGGTTCTGAAAAATAGTTACAGAATTAATTATTTTATTTTTTAATTTAGGCCCAGCCCTAAGAATTTTTGTCTTTACAGCCAAATAACATTATGATTAGCCAATACAGTAGTTACAGAAATTATATTACATCTTTATGTGTTGGTGTTTTTGTAAATTATTTCTGCCAGGGTTTTTTTTTTTTATTAGGTATTCTTTGTTGCAAACAAGTATTGTTTTAAAATTACAACCCACTTTCACAAAGCCTGACTCACAATAAATACATGCAAGGCCTTCACTAATACTGTACACTGCAATCTGCACGTTATGCCCACCTATTTTGAATGCGCCTCACAGCACTGTGCGATTACTTGAAAGTCAGTTGGACTTCTCACTTTTGGCAATGAATAGAATCAGCCAGAGAGGGAAAAACAAAACCTTTTGTCCCACACTGTTGATCATTTGCAGTCCCTGCTGATAATCCTGTTTTTTGGAACAGTGTCTAACTCATCAAATAACTTTGAGTCACAAGAATTTCATAAAGTCCTTGTCATGAACGGCTGCTTCTGTGAAGAACGGGCGGTGGACTCACGAGGTAGCTTGGCGAACTCAGCTTTATTGAACTGCTAATAGCACGACATGTTAACGTCTCGAGTCACGCTCAGTTCACAACTGAACACACACACTGCGCATGCTCAGTCTATACTGGCTACAGCAACCCAACTGGGACATATCACCACATCTCCCCCTTTTAACAGGAAACGCACATGTTTCTAAACTATTCTAAACTACCCTGTATATAACATCCGAACACTAGGACGTTGGGGTAGACTGCCCTCGGTCCACAGCAACGTAGGGATTATTCTGCCCTCGATAGTTGCTGTTCCTATTAATTCGGTGAACAACTAAATATTTTCCCAGTTACTATTTACCTACACCTCAGAACTCTATGTTTCAACTAAACATTTTCCCAGTTACTATTTACCCACATCTATGTTTCAACTAAACATTTTCCCAGTTTGCTGGTGAAGATTCTCAGTCGTCCAGGACATGATGAAATCAAAAAAGGCGTTCAATACAGGATCAACTGGACTTTATTTGTTGCAGAAAACGTTTAATTAAAAGTCGAAACGTTTTCTGCAACAAATAAAGTCCAGTTGATCCTGTATTGAACGCCTTTTTTGATTTTCCCAGTTACTATTTACCCACACTTCAGAACTCTATGTTTCACCCTTATACCTACAAACTACACAGGTCTATGTTTCACACTTATACATACAAACTACACAGGTCTATGTTTCACACTTATACATACAAACTACACAGGTCAACTTCACTTTATCCTTTTTTTTTTTAGTCATTAAGTGTCTCGGTACCTTAGAGGGATTCTGATTACCCTTCCCCTGGAAGTCACCTGTGAACCTTGTGGAGTTGAGCGCTCCACCTCTGGACCCATGTGTCTCTGGTCAGGAGTTCTGGTCGCAGAATCAGCACTGTCTTCAGGTGGAAAGCTACTGTTCAGTGTCACTGGAGAATCAGGTGGTTGTAGCTGATCTGGTTGATCTGTGGGAAGTGGGACAGCTTGCAGATGTCTCCGGTTCCGTCTTAATACAGCTCCATTCTCCGTTTCCACCATATACGACCTTGGCTCATGGCATTTGCCGATGACCTTTGCTGGGGTTTTCCAACTCTTTTCACCATCCAGTTTTATCCTGACGTCTTGTCCTGGTTGTAGTGCAGGAAGTGGTTGTGCAGAATGATGGCGATCGTGGAAGAACCTGTAGGTTTCCTTTGTCTGTCTGTCCTTTTGTTGAATCTCATGTCTGTCCACTGGAGCAGCTTTCAACTTGCTCTCCAGCACTGGAAGTGTGGTTCTGATTTCTCTTCCCGTCATCAGTAGTGCAGGGCTCACACCTGTAGCAGCACTAGGTGTTGCTCTGTAGCACATCAGGGCCAGATGGGGGTCAGGCTGCTTCAAAATGTTCTTTGCAGTCTGAACCGCTCGTTCGGCAGCACCGTTCGCCTGAGGGTAGTGGGGGCTGGAAGTTGCGTGCACAAATCCATACTCTCTGGAAAAGTCCTGGAAGTCACTGGATGTAAATTGAGTTGCATTATCACTCACCAGTTCCAGTGGAATTCCCCACCTCACGAACATGCTCTTGAGTCGACTTATGACTTCACGACTCGATGTGGAAGACAAACGAACTATTTCAATGTCTC
>JBBPBX010000567.1:109533-125472 GCA_038048925.1 Garcialebias charrua
TGTAGCTTGGTGGAGAGGTCTGGCAGGAATCTCCCCACATAATTAATCAGGCCCAGGACCTGACAGAGCTCCTCCACATTTGTGGGACTCTGCATCTTTGTGATGGCTTCCACTTTTGTTGTGTCTGGTTTTATTCCTTCACCGCTGATGATGTGACCGAAGTAACGAGTTTCTGCTTTGCTGAAATGACACTTTGCTTTGTTCAGCTTCAAGCCGCTGTTTTTGATGGTTTTCAAAACTGCATTCGGGTGGTTGTCATGTTCCTCTTTAGTCTGTCCATAAACAAGAATGTCATCCATGACTACGACAACACCTTCATGGTCACTTAGCAGTGCAGGACAACTGTCTTTGAAAGATTTCTGGAGCTGACGTGATTCCAAATGGTAGCCGCTTACAACAGAATCTACCACTGGGGGTTATAAATGTCAGTTTTCTGCTCTCTGCATCCAGAGGGATCTGCCAGAAACCACATGACGCGTCTAAGGTTGAAAACACCTTAGCTCCTGCCAGCTTTGGGGCAATGTCCTCCAAAGTTGGTAAAATGTAACGCTCTCTTTTCACTGCTTTGTTTAAGCGTTTTAGATCCACACAAATTCTTACTTGGCCGCTGTTTTTCTTTTCAACAGGAACCATTGGGACGCACCAATCAGTAGGCTCAGTAACCTCTTCTATGACGCCCAAATCTAGCATTCTTTTCAGTTCTGCCTCAACCTTAGAAAGGAGAGGAAATGGGACACGTCGTGGCGTTGTCAGGCTGTAGGGCTCTGCATCTGCTCTCAGTTCTATTTTTACCGGGTCGCATTTTAGCAGGCCTATTTCTCCAAAAACATCCTCTAAGAGGTCTGTATTAATATTATTAATTCTCCTGACTAAACCCATCTTCCTAGCTACACTACCTCCCAACAGGTTATGAGCATAGGGTCCCTTTATGACTGTGACCCAGAATCTGTATTTCTGTCCTTTAAACTGACTTGTGGCCATAAACCTGCCCACACAGTGGACTTCACCTCCAGGGCTGGTGACCAGTGGCATTTTAGCTTCTGTGACTAATCTTGGGCTATTTAGCAGTCTATTAAATGTAGTCAGCGACATCACTGTTATGTCTGCACCTGTGTCGATTTTAAATCTGACCGTACAGCCATTTATAGGTAATTCTACAAGCCACTCACTTTCTGAATCTGGCTGTTCCTTTATAGCTGGCTTAACATTAGTTACTGCTCCAAGAAAAATCATGTCATCACTCTATGCTGAATTGTTAGAAACTACTGTCACCTCTTTCAGCATTTTTGTTTTGCAGACTATTTCAAAATGTCCCAATTTATTGCATTTATGGCACCTCTTGTTCTTTGCTGGGCATGGCTGCGTTTTTCCATGTTGTCTATTACAGCGTGAACATGTGAAGGGGTCTTTGGGCTCACTGGGCTCCGGTTTTCGCCGCCATCTTGCGTCGTTGTCGCTCTTTGAAGTTTTAAAATGGCGTCCCCCTTGACTCATTGCGTCGACCATGTGCTCGACACGCAAGCTAGCACTCTGCTGCTTTATTTGTTCACTTTGCCTTGCTATCTGAATAGCTCGTTCCAGCGTGAGGTCTGCCTCCAACTGCAATTTTTCAGAAATACTGTGGTCCAGTATTCCAATCACAATTCTGTCTCGAATCTGTTCGTCTTTTGTGCCTCCAAACTCACAGTTTTGTGCTAGTTCATATAAGCTTCTGACGAATGCTTCAACAGGCTTTCCGGCTTTCTGCACTCTTTTATGAAAGCAAGCTCTGTCGTGAATAACATTTCTTCTTGGCACAAAATGGTCGCTGAATTTTGCCATTACCGTTGTGTAATCTAGCTCAGGATGTGTCTCCTCGATTTCTTCATATTCATCAGCTGCCACATTTACTCTCTCGTACACAAACGAGTTGTAAATAGCCTCTGCCTCTCTTCCCAGGGCATAAAGAAGCGTGTTGACTTGTACCTCTCCGCTCTCTCTGTCCAGCTTTGATGCTATTCTGTAGCGATCAAAGCGACGCCGCCACATCGGCCATTCTGCCGGGCGCGAGAAGTCGAAGGGTTCCGGTGGACCGAACTTTGCCATTTAACTCAGTAACTCACTCAGTAAGGCGTCCTGTCGGCCACTTCTGACACCATGTCATGAACGGCTGCTTCTGTGAAGAACAGGCGGTGGACTCACGAGGTAGCTTGGCGAACTCAGCTTTATTGAACAGCTAATAGCAGGACATGTTAACGTCTCGTGTCATGCTCAGTTCACAACTAAACACATACACTTCGCATGCTCAGTCTATACTAGCTACGGTAACCCAACTAGGACATATCACCACAGAGGTAGTCCTCGGGTTACGGCGGTCTTGACTTACGGCGATTCGGGGTTAAGTCACGTATCTCATTAAAAAAAATTTGGATTTAAAAAAAAAAAAATCTTATGTGTTTAAATGTTCTTGATTTTATGTGTACAGCACTTTGTTGCAGCTGTGGTAGTTTTAAATGGCTTTATAAATAAATTATTATTATTATTATTATTTTGAAGCCGATTACGCAGTTTTCGGCAATGTCTGTCAGTTTTCGGCAGTGTTCGGCAGTGTCCGGCAGTTTTCGGTTAGCTCTGGCTTCGAAAGCTGGCTTTGGACAGACCGTGTGTCCGATCAGAGGTTGCTTTGCTCGGATACATGAGCTGGAAACGCTCAAAGAACTCTGTGGACATCTCAGGTCCGCAGCAGCAGCCGCCGATCGCTCCGCCGCATCCCACCACGCCGGCCGACACCACTAGCTCACGAGGGATCCGGTGACCATCCCGCCGCAACTGTCCCTGCCATCAGCCGGCACCACGGGGACACGGAGCCAACAGGCAGCGGAGAGGCCTGCTGCGGCCGGGAGCTCGCCTCGATGCTCCGCCTGGCAGCCTCAGATGTTGGAGGGACACAGAGCTAACATGCTAACGTGGAGAAACTGCTGCGCGGCCTTGGATGCTGCTGGGACACCGAGCTAACATGCTAACACGCGGAGAAACAGCTTCACCAGCTCCCAGTGTTATTAACTCTATCCCTTCATTATGGCTCCAAATGTATGGAGCTAACATGCTAACAGACTTTACTGTAAACAGTTTGGAGGAAGCTGCAAAGCTCGGACGTGCAACGAGCTAACAGCTAACAGACGGAGACAGGCTTCACCAGCTACCAGTAAGAAATTAATTATTTTTTTCCTTCATTATGGCTCCAAATGTACTGTATGTGTTTTTTGATAATCATGTAGGGTACTGTGTTAGGCGAAGTGCTGTAACTATACCATACATGTACGTGTATATTTGGCGGCTAGTGTGTACTTTCGACTTACGGCGATATTTGTGTTACGAACGGGTGTAGGAACTGAACTCGTTCGTAAGTCGGGGAGTACCTGTGTTTAGTTCCCCCGGCACTTGCATAGCTGCCCACTGCTCCACCTGGGTGTAATGCAGAGAACTACAGTAATTTCATCACATACAATGATGGCAACATAGAGCACTTTCTAGATGCCAACCTAATTACTTTCTGAAGGTTTTAAATATTTACATTCAGTGGTTTATGATATTTTACTAACAGCCAGGATGTGTTGATTCCCACAGTTATTGACAAAGTTTTGAACACGGGTACGGTACTCAGATTAGAACTAGGGGATCAGTCTCTACTACCACAACAAACTGAAACTCAGTATCTGTAAAACTGTTAAGAGCCATTTTTGTGTTTGCCAAGATCACTTTGCTGTGGTGGCCATCTTTAACTGGATTTTATCCAGATGTTAGTTACTCAGATGTCAATCCAATTTGTGGAGATTTAATTAAAATTGATTTCATGATTCCTGTGATATTTTGCTAAAAGACACACACATATAAATACAGTAAATCACCTTTTTGTCTTTCAGCTGCAGGTGATGATTGCAACAAAACAAATTAGAAATGGGCTCTCACCAGTTATGAGCTTTGTTAAAAGTTGTTATGGGATTATCATGATGAACACCCCAAGCAAAAGGTGAAGGAGGAAACTCCCCGGTCTTAATAAAAAGACCATGTTTAGCACTGAAAGGTGAGTCAGTGCAAACGAAGTGTTCCAGAGAGCAGTGGAGGCTAACTGGAAAGACTGGATCGTCTTGTTTTTCCATGTTAGTGGAACCACACAGCAAGGGCCATACTGGTCCCCTGACCACAGCTTCAAATCCTGAACAGGCATATTTTTTTTTCCGGTTATGGCAGATCCAGCTGTTATGATTCCACATCATCTAAGTTTGCAGAAAAATAGTCTCAGATAATGGCTGGATGTTACACAGATGGATTTACGAAGAAAGTTAAAATGAGCAGGGTATGAATTCACATCTTAATGTGGTTTGATGGGTTTTAGTGCAGTCAGGCTCACTTGCATTTATACTGGATTATGAAGACTTATTTCTCAGTCTTGCAACAGAATGTCTTCAGTTTTGACAAACATGTTGCTCTAGTCTAACAGAATCGAAGTAACTGTAATTGTTTGGATTTCCTGTTAGACAGAATGTGAGGCTAATCTAATTTTTTACAGTAATGATGCTACGACCCCGATTCTGAAAAAGTTTAAGATTTTGGATTTTTTTTTATTAAGAACTGTATCTGATGAGATTTTGGAAGTTTTCCCATTTCCATTGTTTTTAGATAATTTTTTTTCACAGACTGGTGAACCTTTGCCCATCTTTACTTCTGAGAGATTAAAGGGCGAAATATACCTGAGCGTACAAGCAGTACGCCTATACGCCACGTACGTACGCCAAGGCAAAAGCGTAGCCCCCGCGTAGCCCCTCGGGCACAAACGCGCAAAGCTTTTTTTTTACGACCGCGAACGCGATGCGCGGTGTCTGACCATAAACTTCCCCGGCGCCGGACTGTTTTGTATGTTACACAAATGAAATAAATTCCCCTTCTTTATCGCTGATCGGGCCTTTTCTTTTGTTTTTTTGCCTAAAGTCAAGTATTCGCTTCTTCCTCCATTCACTCGATGACTGAAATGAATGAATTCAGGTCCTACCTGGGTGCGCAATGTTTTAAATATCCCTGGTGCGCTGTGTGCTGCAGGAAAAGCGCTCCCTGTTTTTATTTTTATTTCTGAGATAACTTTTTATAACATATATAGTAGAAACACCGTATCAGAACACCGCAGAAGTCTTAAGCGAGCTGCTCATGAGCTGACTGAAAGCTGTCAATCATTTCAGTAGGCGTGTCAGCAAGTGACCAATCAGCGAGCTCAGTTGAGTCCCCTCCGTGCGCAGCTGCTCATATTACAACAAGGATCTGGAGCGAGAACGCGAGCGTTTGAAAGCTGATAAAAGCCGAGCTATAGCAGCGAAAGCATGCGCACAAAATGCGCGCGTACAGTGGCGTACTTCATGTACGCTCAAGTGTATTCCAGGCTTAAGCTTCTCCATAATGCTTTTTAATACCCAGTTCTCTTACTGACTTGTTGCCAGTTAACCTCATGAGTTGCAAAATGCTTCTTCGGATGATTCTCATATGTACCTCATATTTTTACAGCCCACATGTTGTGGTGTTGCTAATATGTAAGAGTAGAATCAGACCACTGCAGACATAGCTCTGTTACGAACACCATGCTTTATTCAACACTTCTCCACTTCTTCTTCTCTCCTTTACACATCCTGTTCTCTCCCTACTCGGAGGTTCCCCCTGCTGTCAGTCTTATGCAATTGCAGGACACATTTCCCTTTTCCTGAAACAATTACTTACATGTAATTTTGTACAGTATACTTGACAACAGAAAATCAAAGTAATCAAATTATTATTTCTGTAAGCCAACAGTAGTATGAAGTTTACCCTTTTAACCCTTTGCATTACAGTATGAACAGTAGTAAATTTACTTGTCTTACAGAACAGTATGAACAGGAATAGTTTACATTTTTTTCACTCTAGCTTACAAAACCTGACAACCATCTTGGTGCATTTCTATCTCTTTGACTTCTTCTCAACACAGCAAGCGGTTCATCAGTATTTCCTGGCAGTGCATATGTATCGAGTACAGTATCATCATTTTGTTCTGAAGCACGTAGGATTTGTTTTGGGAAGAGTGCAAGTTTTGAAGCATTCCACTTGCGCCCATCACTCAGTAAGAAAGTATTTGGTCCAACTTTCTTTATTACAGTACGTGGTTCTGTAAATCTGGAAGATCCTTTGGAAACGTGATCCGGTCTGCGAACACGAACCGTGTCACCCACGTTGAATGTTGGTACTTTAGCTCTCATTTTCTTGTCAGTATATTCCTTCATTTTGTTTTGCTTTTGTTTCACCCTCTGTTGTATTTGAGCTTGGCTTTTGCTCTTCAGTTCTACTGGGAGTATGTTTAACTTGGTACGCATCTTTCTGTTCCTCAGTAGTTCAAATGGAGTCACTCCGGTGGTTGCATGAGGAGTAGCTCGGTAGTTGTGAAGGAATTCAGTGACAGCTTCCTTCCATGAGCTGTGACTTCTTTCAGCTGTTTGTATGCAGTCTTTAAGCACTCTGTTAAACCTTTCCACAGCACCATTTGCTCTAGGATAATATACACTTGACTTTAAGTGCTGTATCTCTCTCTCTCTCAGAAAAGTACTAAACGCATGCAAAGTAAACTGAGTACCATTATCTGAAACAAGATACATTGGATTACCCTCTTGACTGAACACAGTTGTTAGGAAATGCTTTATTACGTCTGTAGTAACAGTAGGAGCGAATGCAACCTCAGGCCATTTGCTGTAGTCGTCTGTTAGCACAATAGCATAACGGCAGTCCCATTTAGCATTTTCAAACGGACCTGTAATGTTAATTGCAACTTTTTCCCATGGTTTGCTAGGAAATTCAACAGGAGTAAGTGGAGCAGTAGTAATTTGTTGCACTGGAACAGCATTTGGCAACATCTGTACTTTATGTATGAAATTTTTATCATAACCAACTTCCCGAACTGACATTCCTGGAGAATGTTCTGAAGCAGTAT
Organism: Garcialebias charrua; assembly: GCA_038048925.1. Taxonomy (NCBI): domain Eukaryota; kingdom Metazoa; phylum Chordata; class Actinopteri; order Cyprinodontiformes; family Rivulidae; genus Garcialebias; species Garcialebias charrua. The sequence continues at coordinate 116,513 of JBBPBX010000567.1, forward strand.
TTGTTAAAGCTGGCTGAACCATAGAGGTAGGAGAAGTAGCAGTAGCAGTAACAATTTGTCGTCCCTCAAGCTTCATTTGTATTGCCTGAAATAAGTCTAACCCCAGCAGGGCAGCACCTGACTGAACAACAATAAGAGTACCTTCAGTAGAAATGCCATCATGAGAAATAGTAGCTTTTAAGCACCCTTTCACAGCAATTTTCTCTTTTGCATAAGTAACAAGAGCAAATGTAGGTTCAGTTAGTACACAGTCATAAAAGTAGGTGTGGTAGATCTCTTCTGGTATAATGGACACTGATGAGCCTGTATCCACAATCAGCTCAACATCTGTACCTCGTCCATTAACAGTCACTTGAACTGTGCAGAGAATCTTGTCTTGAACTGCATTGTTCATGTAAAGAATCGTGGCTTCATTAACGACGACTTCACGTACCTCCTTTTGAGTCAAACGGCAAACACGTGAAAAATGACCCACTTTACCACATTGGTTGCATGTCGTTTTAGCAGCAGGGCATGAAGAGTTGTTAGCAAGATGGTCGAAGGATCCACAGCGGAAGCAGGAACGGCGTGTAGTGGCAGCAACTTGCGTCGTGAAAGTAGCATGGTCCCGCGGCGTCCTCCTCGCGTCCCAGCGGCGGCTTGACTTTGGCTGCTTTTGTACGGCCCTCACGGGAGCTGAAGCGTTAGCAGCGTTAGCATCGGACAGTACGGCCCTCACGGGAACAGAAATGCTAGCAGCGGTAGCATCAGAAAGTACGTTAGCATCTCTTAATCCACTCTCAATTTGTAGCGCCAACGTAGTAGCTTTAGCAAGAGTTAGCTCTGGTTCGAGTAACAGTCTGTCTCTGATGCGAGTATTAGCAACACGCTCTATCAGTTGATCACGTAGCATTTGTTCCTCCATGTTTCCAAAGTCACATGTGGCAGCTAACTCACGCAGAGAAGCTAAGAATTGTTGTACCTTTTCATCCGGCCTCTGTACACGTTGTCGAAACTTGTGACGTTCAGCAATGACGTTCACCTTCGGGACGAAATGTTCTTTAAGGGCAGTAATAGCAGTAGCGAACGTGGTCCCAGTATTCGGCAGGCTGTAGAAAAGTCTTTGGCCTTCTGTACCCAACGCATGGAGTAGGACCGCACGCTTTCTGGCGTCAGGCCAGTCGTCTCCCAATGCGGCTATTACTAGCATGTAGTTGTCGAACATCTTTAGCCATGTTGGAAACGGTATCGTCTAGGGCTGAACGATTTTGGAAAATAATCTAATTGCAATTTCTTTTCTATAAATTGCAATTGCGATTTAAAACGCGATTATTTTTTAATATCTTCTCAAGTATTTTTCAACAAACAGAAGCAATAAATAAATCTGTTTTATAATAAACAATGTCAGATTTATTTAAAGCAGAGATTACAATAAAGCAAACAAATCTATGCCTTTTCTTTTCATCATTTCTATTTTTTTCTTGTTTCATAAACATAATAGTAAACATGTTAAGTGAACTTCCTAAGTAACTACTGTCTGAACTTCACATGACAGTTAATAAATAAATATAAAAAATTTGATATAAAAAATTACTGTTTGAAGTTCAAATAGTTTGGTCAGTGATCCCTGTCGGCTGATACTTTGCTTACGGTACTTGAAGTTGAAGCACTGGTTGTTGTCATTCTAGTAGCCATGCAACCATCGTAAATGTCTTTGTTTTTTAAAGTGTTGATAAAGATTTGTGTCACGTGACCAGTCAAATTGCAGCCTTCACGATTAGAAAATCTAATTTTATCATATTGCGATATTATTGCAAATGCAATTAATTGTTCAGCCCTAGTATCGTCGGTTCACCTAGGAAAGGCATGAATGGAGCAGGCAAAGGTACAGAAAGAGCCATCCTCGTCGCCAATGTTGTGTTGTTGCTAATATGTGAGTAGAATCAGACCACTGCAGACGTAGCTCCGTTACGAACACCATGCTTTATTCAACACTTCTCCACTTCTTCTTCTCTCCTCTACACATCCTGTTCTCTCCCTACTCGGAGGTTTCCCCTGCTGTCAGTCTTATGCAATTGCAGGACACAACACCACATTTTTAAGATGTGCTGCGGTTATAAAATTTAAATTGCCTATTGTTTACCCCAAAAATAGTACATTATTTTTATTTCAACAGTATGTTTATTTGCAAATTAAATATTGGTTTATGAGAATAGTAAATTAGCATTATATTTATATTTTACACAACATCCCAACTTTTTCCAGATTCAGATTATTTAATGTAAACCATGTGACTAATTAAAACAAACCTTCCATTTGAACAGAACCTTTTTTCTCTCTGTAACTTGATAACCTTCAGCAACAGGAGGACTGCTTTTCACTCCTCGTGAGAGAACTACCTTCTTTCCCACATTAACATCCTCTCTACTGAGCCACTCCGTCTCCCACCTGCCTGCCTCTCCTCATATCCCCATTCACTGCTGGCGGCCATTATCTTGGAGCGTACCTGACCCCTCACCCTCATCTCTCCACCATGCTACCTTTGTGGCGGCGACATACGAACCCAGTCATTATGTGTAAATGCACTCTTTCTTACATAATTCTTCCACTGGCCTTGACAAACAAACCCTTTCTTCCCTTCTTGTTGCTGAGAAAAGGAGGTTACAAGAAAGCGGCTTTACCCAGAAAACCTTTTTTTTGTGGGGACAAAACTAAAACATTGCTTTTGAAGTACCATTCATTAGAAAACAATAAGCACTGAGGATATTTGTGTAAAAACTTAGAAATGAAATTAGCATTTCTTGAAGGAATGTATATTACCGTAGTTGTCACCTTGCCTGCCAAAGTTTTCAACAAAGATGACGTAAGCTTTCAAAGTACCATATGTTTTAGGAATGACTCTCAGCTACTATTTTAGGTCAGTATCTGTAAAACAAACGGAGTACAAATTACTAAGAAATACTTAGTTACATCTGCCGCTTGTCCTGAGACTGGTTCTACTGGAGGTTTCTTCCTGTTATAAGGGAGTTTTTTCTTTCTACTGTTGCCTTGTGCTTGCTCAAGATGGGAGACTGACAAAATGAAGACTCAATGCAACCTGCTGGCTAACGTACACAATCTTTTATATGTAATGTTTCAAATTAAAATGTTATGTATACAAATGTATTTGTTAAGTTCCCTGAGTTAACTTCTGTTGTGATGATGTTATATAAATAAACTGAACTGAACACAATTGAATCTGCAACTGATTTGAGTCAACTAACTTTTTGAGTCACCCTAATTCAAGATGGCTGCCACAAACAACCTCATGCTGGCTACACACCAAACGCGTTTCGAGCAGCCGAAGCAGCCAGTTTACATGCAAAGTCTATGTGGAGGAGCGGCGAAGCGTGACGCGGCACATTTTGGGCAGTTCGAGCAGTGCGGCAGTTCTTTTCCGCGCACACGGAGCGTCCAGAGCAGCCGATGCCCGAGTTCAACAAATTGAACTTTGACCAGTGCTGGGCAGCGCTAATCCAAAAATTAGTTCCGCTATTTCTAAAGCACTTATTGATTTATTTAGGTCCACAATTTCAAAAGCACTTATGTATTAGCAATGCTAGCGGACGCTAATGCTAACACGCTAACCGCCATTTTGAAGAGGGCAAATGGCGAACTAAATCCAGCAGATTTGACCATTTGAACCGGTTAAGCTCAGAAAAACCTTGTGCTATAAAGTCAGCTAAGAAATATATTTTTTCTCAGCAAAGAAATAATTGTTTTTACCGTGTTTTCATGGAAAGTCCTTATCTTCTGTGGCCGTCGCGGCCGCCATTTTGAAGAGGGCAAATGGCGAACTACTTTTTTAAATCCAGACGCGTCGCGTAGGCCGCTGAGAAACATCCATAAGTTCACCCTCCATGTTAAAAACTCTTCGTCTGACTCTTCGAAAACAAGCAATAAGGCTGCAGAGTAACACACTGGCTGCTAACTGAGAGCGCTCGCTCTAGCAAAGAGACTGAGGGGACGCTTTTTTGTCACGGACCACATCCGACGCTGACAGGATATGGTCTGTTAGCAGTCGTCCGGGCCCGTAAATAAGTTTTTTCGTTTTTACTGATAGATAATTAGTTATTATCGGTACTGCATTTTAAATAAAAATAGCGCAAATCCGCTTATGAATTATAAAAGTTAGTCAATCCGCTGTAAAGCTAACAAATTGTTTAGGTCCGCTATAAGCGGATTAGCGCATTAGCGCTCCCTGGCGGTCTGGCGCCCACCTTGACCTACTTCGGCTGCTCGCCGCGTAACAGCAACCAATCGGGAGAGACTCTGCTATGTGATGGCGCAACGACGACAGGACTTTTTTTGACTTTTTAAACTTAAACTTAAACTTAGCCCAACGAGCCTCCATGAAGAAACCAGCCTCCGGTAAGAAACTTGGCATTTTTACAGTTGCCGCTGTCCGCTCGAGCGTACGATCATCCCAAACATAAAAACACATTTTAATCTCAACAAAGACTTTCGGAGCTGCAGTTCGGCTCGTAGAAAACCCACTCAAGTACTAAAATGTAGAAAATAACAGTTACAGTTACAACTGTCTCTCTGTTGGCAAACTATGAACCAAACAACAATTTTTAATAAATTTTTCAGAAAGTAATCATTGGATGTGCATCTATAAATATAAGGAATCAAATCAAGAGGGTGTCTAAAGTTAATTTACCTTGGCCAACACAAAAAGTTTGTAACTTACTCAAAACTACACATGATGAGGTTAGAGGTAAAGTAATTTCCAACACATATTTCCAGCTTTAACACATATCACTAGATACATCTGTGATAGCCATCTTGAATAAAATTTCTTGAAAGATGGCAGTCCCTGAATGTTGGTTCAAATTATAAAGTGGAATAATAAAATCATAAAATTTGGGTGAGGATTATGTTTATATGCCAAACACCACAGGAAAACTGCACATCATCATATTTTTCTGAAGTGTTGAAACCTCAGCTCTTCCTCCCATTACACCTGCAACCTTTGAGCTTAGTTACACCAAGCTGGGCATGGGTCAAGGTTTATGCACTTTACACAGAAGCTGCCCCAAACTCCACTCAAAACATCTTCACGCCAATGTCACGTTGCTGAGGGATTTGTATAGCGAATGTTTCGGCTGCTTTTGACACTGTTGATCACAATATTTTATTTACACGCTTAGAACAGTGCGTGGGCATTGGCCATACAGCCCTAAACTGGTTTAAATTCTACCTGACAAATCGTACATTTTGTGTCTCTCTTGATGGCCATAGGTCCTCATCTGCTCCTATGGTGTTCCACAGGGCTCAATTTTGGGCCCTGTTCTTTTCCTGTTGTATCTTCTTCCTCTTGGCTCCGTCCTTCGAAAACACGGGATTGCCTTCCACTGCTACGCAGATGATACACAGATTTATGTACCGGTAAAGAAAGCAGACCACACTTCTCTCCAGTCTTTGCTTCTATGTTTGGAAGATTTGAAGACTTGGATGTCTCTAAATTTCCTGAAACTAAATGAAGACAAGACAGAGGTAGTGATTTTTGGGAGTTCCTATGGGAAGTCTTTGCCTGTTGACTGCCTACTGACTCGATATATAAAGCCAATTGTTACGAATCTGGGAGTAAAGATAGATGCAGATCTAAGGCTGGATTCTCACATCAGAACAGTTAGATCTAGCTTTTTTCACTTAAGGCAGTTAGCAAAAGTGAAACCAATTCTTTCAAGGCAACATTTTGAAACAGCAACCTGTAATTGAATGGATCACATTATTATCTACCTTTGGCATTTTAGCTGCAATGCTTGATCCAACATTCACAAAATATTGATTAAATCCATTTATAATTTCATTTTCATCATGAACTTCATCGTTGTCTTTTACAAAATATTTTGAAATACCAGTTTTTGCTTTATGATTCTTCAGAACACTATTCATTACTCGCCATGTTGCTTTCATATCACCATTACTTTTATCTAATAATTTACTATAATATTCTTTCTTATGTTTCCTTATAATCCCTACTAATTTATTTTTATACTTTTTATATTTTTCTTCAGCGCTCTGACTTCGCAATTTCAAGAAACATGAATACAAATAGTTCTTTTTTTTACAAGCATTTCTCAACCCTTTTGTCATCCATGGTTGGTCAACCATATTTCTCTTTGTGTAATTTGTTTGCACACAATTTTTTTCATACAGAGCTTCCAAGATATTCATAAACTCATCATATGCTCTGTTCACATCATCAACATACACTTCATTCCAGTCTTGTTTATCTAGATCCTCTTTTAATTTTTCCAAAAATTTTTTTGACGTGTTTATGATCTTTTTCTTCGTTGTAACTGCTTTTGTGATGCTTTGATCATTTTTATAGAGTGTGAAAACTGGTAATTGATCACTTAAGTCGGTCATTAAGATACCACCTATCACATCCCCATTTGTTATATTTGTGAAAATATTATCAATTATTGTGGGACTATGAGTTGCAATACTTGTTGGCTTTGATATCAATGGATACATATTTAAACTGTACATTGAGTTTATAAATGTGCTGATGTTATTTGAATCTGTTTTATTTCCCATATCAATGTTAAAGGGATTGTGACATGATTTTGTAAATTTGAATATTTGTCAGAACATATATATCTTATATCATTGAGCTCTGGTCGTTTTTGCATAATAAATTATAAATATATTAAAATTTCATTCCAATTTATGGTAATTTTTTACCATGAATTATCTGGGACACGCCCCGTGAATTTATGCAAATCTTCATGTGACGTACACGTGGGCACTGGGCATAAGGCGGAGCCTGGCTTGCCCCTTTGTTTGGTGAAAGATCGACTCTTTTTTTTTTTGGTGTAACTTGAAAAATGCTGTCACGTTGTCGCGCATTTGGGTGTTCTAATATCAGCAGTGAACAAGTGAGCCTTCACAAATTCCCAAAAGATGAGAAACTTTGCCTAGAATGGAAGTACAGAGATCTTGTGACCGATGGGTTCCTACTGAGAGTCCTATGTCTGCAGCGACCATCTTACTGCCTATCAGGTACGAGCTGTTGTTTGTTTTTATTTGGGGAGAGTCTATTAATGAGAGTTTTGGATGATTTACTGTTTAAAAAAGATATATGTCAGACGTGACCTGGACTATCTGCCGACATTGCTTGCTAACAGACATTAGCATAGCTACCGAGTCAACACGGGGTGCTATTTAGGTATTTTTAAATTATGTCGGCGCAATCAGGTACGATCTGTTGTTTGTTTTTAATAGAGGAGAGTCATTTAATGAGGGTTTTGGATGATTTACTGTTTAAAAATGATATATGTCAGACGTGAGGTCTATCAGCCGACATCTGCTTGCTAACAGACATTAGCATAGCTACCGAGTCAACACGGGGTGCTATTTAGGTATTTTTAAATTATGTCGGCGCAATCAGGTACGATCTGTTGTTTGTTTTTAATAGAGGAGAGTCATTTAATGAGGGTTTTGGATGATTTACTGTTTAAAAATGATATATGTCAGACGTGAGGTCTATCAGCCGACATCTGCTTGCTAACAGACATTAGCATAGCTACCGAGTCAACACGGGGTGCTATTTAGGTATTTTTAAATTATGTCGGCGCAATCAGGTACGATCTGTTGTTTGTTTTTAATAGAGGAGAGTCATTTAATGAGGGTTTTGGATGATTTACTGTTTAAAAATGATATATGTCAGACGTGAGGTCTATCAGCCGACATCTGCTTGCTAACAGACATTAGCATAGCTACCGAGTCAACACGGGGTGCTATTTAGGTATTTTTAAATTATGTCGGCGCAATCAGGTACGATCTGTTGTTTGTTTTTAATAGAGGAGAGTCATTTAATGAGGGTTTTGGATGATTTACTGTTTAAAAATGATATATGTCAGACGTGAGGTCTATCAGCCGACATCTGCTTGCTAACAGACATTAGCATAGCTACCGAGTCAACACGGGGTGCTATTTAGGTATTTTTAAATTATGTCGGCGCAATCAGGTACGATCTGTTGTTTGTTTTTATTAGGGGAGAGTCTATTAATGAGGGTTTTGGATGATTTACTGTCTTAAAATGATAGATCTCAAACGCAATCGGACGTGCTCAAAGCCACGAGGCTCCCTGCACGTTTTTTTTAAAGCTGAATCGTAAAAGTTAATAAGTTTTCCATTAATAGAGTATACAATAAAATGATTTGAGCAAGATTAAAACTTCTACTACTTATATTGACCTTCCAAAACTGAAGACAAATTGCTTAGATCAATACTAGAAATGCTGCACTCGTCTGAGTCGACATGCTCCGCCATTATTAATTACATGCGCGTTGAGCAGCGGCTCCCCACGTGTACGTCAAATGACGGTTTTGCGGAATGCACGGAATTTTAGGGGCGTGTCCCAGAGAAATGACTATCATAACTTGGAATGAAATTTTAATATATTTATAATTTATTATGCAAAAACGACCAGAGCTCAATGATATAAGATATATATGTTCTGACAAATATTCAAATTTACAAAATCATGTCACAATCCCTTTAAAGTCTCCACACAAAAAAACTTTTTTATTAAAACTCTTCTCCATTAGCTCCAAGATTTTATCAGTGAAAATTTCTATATTTGCTCCTGGTGATCTATAAACACAACTTATTATTATGTTTTTATCGTTTTTGTTTATTATTTCTATTGTTATCATTTCCATAATATTATCAACTATTATTGACATTTCACTATTTAATTTACATTTTATTTCATTATTGACAAATAGAGCGACTCCACCACCTCTTTTATTATTTCTGTTCATATGATATAATTCATACCCCTCGATGTGAATATTACTTGTGTTATCATCATTGAGCCATGTCTCTGACAGCGCTATTATCGTAAAAGTTCTATTTAACTGTTTTAAGTAATCTGTTATTTTGGATATGTTCGCAGGGTGGCTGGACTCTCCCTTAGAGATAGG
>JBBPBX010000568.1:6209-24089 GCA_038048925.1 Garcialebias charrua
TTATCTCAGTGTTTGTAAAGTAAAGTCTACAATTAGCAAAGTTACAAGACAAATCGGGGTGGTTTAACCACTGCTCTCCCAGACCTAGTTCTGAGAGCAGGTGTAGATGGTGATCCCAGATCATTCAGCTGCGGTGATGCTGATGAAGGTTGTTCAGTTGTGAGTCGTTTTGGAACACTTCCCAGATTATGCTCAGCTGCACCACTGCTGCTCTGGCGAGTACTGCATGGTGATGAGATGGTGACAGTTCCACCCTGACGATCCCGTGAGGTCCCTCTGCCAGGTATGAGCAGGGTTAGGTGTGGCTTCCAATGACAGCTCCAGCTGCTTTTTGGTCTATGACCCACACATTCTGCCCAGTCGTAAGTCTGCTGAGACTCTGTGCCGAAAATCATAGCATTGAGTATTTTTCATCCTCTTTTCCTTCCGAAGCACAACATCTCCATCAGGAAGAGCTGGATTTAGCAGTGCAGGAAGAATAGGCACAGTACTGTAGTACGAAAGCTCCTTCCCATTAGAAGTTGAGCTGGGCTGCACCCATTTTGGAGTGGGGTAGCCCTGTAAGCAAGGAAAGCAAGGTTGGGATCATCTGACTTCTTCAAGATCCCCTTCACTCTCTATACTGCATACCATACCATCCATCCATTGTCTTTCGCTTATCCGGGGTCGGGTCGCGGGGGTAGCAGCCTAAGTAAGGAGGCCCAGAATTCCCTCTCCCCAGCCACTTGGAGCAGCTCCTCTGGGGGAATCCCAAGGCGTTCCCAGGCCAGCCGAGGAACATAGTCCCTCCAGCGTGTCCTGGGTCTTCCCCTGGGTCTCCTCCCGGTGGGACATGCCAGGAACACCTCACCAGGGAGGCGTCCAAGGGGCATACCATACCATACATTTTTATTTATAGAGCGCTTTAAACAGCGACAAGGCCAACCAAAGTGCTGTACAAACAAACAAACAACAGGCAACACATAGGCAACATACAAATTGAAGTAAAATCAGAATATAGACATAAAAACGTTGCAGATAATAAATATAACGACTAACCTGTGTGAAGTAAACAGGTTAAAACACAGATCAGCTGGTGTTGAAAGCTACAGAATAATAGTGGGTTTTTAAAAGGGATTTGAAAACCAAGAGGGAGGGTGCCTGCCTGACAAGCAGAGGTAACTCGTTCCAAAGTCTTGGGCCTGCTACAGAGAAGGCCCTGTCACCTCTGCACTTAAGACAAGTTCCTGGAACTGTGAGGAGCAACTGGTCCGCTGACCTCAGAGAACGTGGTGGGACATACGGCTGTAGCAAATCAGAGAGATGGGGGGTGGACTGTTCAGCGATTTGTAGACATACAGGAGAATTTTGAACTGGATTCGAAGATGAACCGTAGCCAGTGCAGGGAGGCCAAGACTGGTGTAATGTGCTCTCTTTTGCCTGTACTGGTTAAAAATCAGGCTGTGGCATTCTGGACCAGTTGTAGTCAAGCAGTGGTGGTCTGACTGATACCAAACAGGAGTGAATTGCAGTGATCAAGCCTAGATGTAATGAATGCTTGTATTACTGTCTCCAGGTTATTTTTTGACAATACTGTATGGGCTTCAGCTTAGACAGTCGCCTCAGCTGGAAAAAACAGGATTTAACGATCATATTTACATGGCTGTTGAGTTTCATGGAAGGATCCATTACCACTCCCAGATTTGTGACTCTTTGTTTTTCAGACAGGGCTAGAGCAGAAAGGTCGACGCAGTGGTTCGTGACCATCTCGTTGGGAGGGAACAACTTGACTCCAGACTTCTTTTCATTGAGACTTAAGAAATTTAAATCCATCCAGTCCCTGGTGACAGTCAGGCAGTCGAGCAGAGGTTGAATAGAGCATGTACCATTGTGTCTTAGGGGGAAGTAAATTTGACAGTCATCGGTGTAAAAGTCAAAAGGTATGTTGTGTTTCCGGAACATAGCACCAAGTGGCAGCAGGTATAAAGAGAATAGGAGAGGACCCAGGATGGACCCCTGCAGAACCCCCCATTTAAGTGCTGCTGCTGCAGAACTTTCATTCAACCTTTATTTAGGCAGGTTAATCCCATTGACCCTCGAGGACTCATTTACAAGAGAGACCTGTTTTCAACAAAAATTATGACAACCGACAATAATAGACAATAATAAGAGAGGCATACAGATTATTTTTTTGGAACATTAAAAAAAATGTCAAAGTAGCAAAACAGATAGATTATAAGGCAAATGTAGAAAACTAAAAACAGGAACATGTCTGCATTGGTTCTTGCCAGGAGTCTAACAAATTCTTATGGCCATTTACAGAGGTCAAGGCCGAGAGCTTCAGATCTTTTTGCAAGATATTCCAGGAAGCAGGAGCAGAGTAAGAGAAGGCCCTTTTGCCAAATTCAGTCCTCACTGAGGGAACACTGCAGGTAATCATGTCCTGAGAGTGCATGCTGTAGCTGTGCTCATACAGAGACACGTAGGATGAGATGTATGAAGGCAGCAGACCAAGAAGTGATTTAAAGATGAAAATGTACCAGTGGAAGAGTCTGTGTGAGGTTAATGATGTCCAGTTAACCAGTGAATACAGGGTGCAGTGGTGGGTACAATAATCACAGCCAGTTATGAATCTTAGTGCACCATGATAGACAACATCCAACATCTGCAGGGTGCTTGTAGGAGCATTCATGTAGATAATGTCACCGTAATCAATGGAGGGAAGGAAAGTCACAGTTAAAAGGCCTTTCCTAGCATTCAGTTAGACAGGATCTGTTTCTAAGAAAGAAACCCAGTTTAACTTTCAGTTTCTTTACTAGGTTTTCCATGTGGATCATAAAAGAGAGATGCGAATCGACCAGGATACCAAATTTTTATAGGAATCAACAAACTCAATAGCGACACCATTTGAGGATAAAATCAGAGGAAGAACTGCTGGGACTGACTTCCTGTTTGAAAAAAAGCATCCCTTTGGTTTTATCAGCATTTAAGACAAGTTTGAGACGGAACAAATCTGACTGGATGATGTCAAAAGCGTACTGCAAAAGCTGGAAAGCCTTAGCTACTGTTTTAGCTCAACAATAAACAACTGTATCATCAGCATAAAAATGTAAAGATGCATCAGGGATGCTCTGACCTACATTACCTTTGTAGATTGTAAAGAGGGTGGATCCTAAGACTGAGCCTTTTGGTACACCATTGCTGACTGTTAAATAACAGGAAGAAGTACCATTATGTTGAACACATTGCCTCCAATCGGAAAGATAGTTAAAGAACCAACCAATGGTGTGATCTGATAAACCGATTTCTGAGAGCTTATGACACAAGATGTTATGATCTACAGTGTCAAAAGCTTTAGCACAATAATCCTTAGCATCCAATGCTTCAACAACATCATTAAGAACCTTCAGTGAAGCAGTTGTTGTGCTACGTTGTTTCCTGAAACCAGATTGATGGAGAGGTAAGATGTTAAATGAGTCCAAATACTTTTTGATTTGAGAGTTTATCAGTTTTTCTAGAACCTTGGCTAAAATGAAGAGTTTAGAGATTGGTCGATGGTTGTTCAATGAGGTAGGGTCACCTCCCTTCAATAAAGGAAGAACAAAGGCTGTTTTTCAAGCATCCGGAGTGGAGTTTTGGCTAATGGACTGGTTAAAGATGTGGGTCACAGGGACTGTGATGATATGAGCAGCCAGCCTTAAGAAATAAGGTGGAAGTTCATCTAGACCTGCAGATTTTTTTGGATCAAGACCTTTTAACAGTTTATTTACCTCACTAACCGAGAACGGAGAAAAAGAGAAGGTGTGATTAACTGAGGATTAACTTGTAGGAGGAATTTGACTTGTATAAGTTTGGTTATTAGGTAAAGTGGCTGATTTTCCATTAGTAACTGTGCCAAAAATGAACTAGAAGCAACTAGGGGTTGAACGAGTACATTAACATAATAAAGCTAGAGTAGAACTCGAGTAGTTGATGTCATAGGATCTTAAGATGTAAAAAAACAAAACAAAAAAAAAAACGCAAAATAAAAAGTCATTTAATATTTACAAAAAAAGGACCAACAAAACATTGGGAGTGTACATTATGTTGGACTACCATTTATCAAACTGCAGATAAATCACAGGAAAACCAAAACTATTAGTTATTATTATTAGGCTGCAAAAGTGAAAGTAAGGTGCGGCATGTCAAAAACGAAACTAAAAACAGTGGGGCGGTCGACCACCCGGCACCGGCAACAGTCCATGCAACACCACACCTATGGTCACAATATACGGTGGTCACAGAATTTGGTGTAACACCGGTTCGCAACGTGATCCAAACAGGAAGTTCATTTATTTTCTGTTGTGTAACTGCGACGTGATGACGTCACTAAGAATACTCAACGTGAAATAAAAAAACCTCGATAGATGTCCTAGAAATCGATGTGTCGATTACTCGAGTAGTCTGTTAAAGCCCTAGAAGCAACAAAATGTTTGTTGAAGCAGTTCAGGAACTTGTGCGTATTTGACACAGGAACAGAGATAACGAGAAGTTATGATGTGAGGTCAGATGATTGGGGGTGCCTGAGAGAGATTTGATGGTTTTCCAGAATCTTTTAGGGTCGTTTAGATTTTTGGATGTCTGAGATAAAAAATAGTTACATTTTGCAGCTTTGATGGCAGTTGTGCATTTATTCCTTAGCTGCAGAAAATTCAACCAATCAGTGTCTGAGTCAGATTTTCTCACTGTGGTCCAAAGATGGTCTCTCTTGTGCAGGAGATCAGTTAGTTCAGGAGCAAACCAGGGGCTGCCTTTCCCTTTATTCTGAACTGGCGAAAAGGAGCGTGTTTGTTCACAAAATAAATTAAACTAGTATGAAAATAGTTCCAGGCGGTGTTCACGTCATAGGTTAAGAGAACATACTGCCAGTCAAAGTGAGATTGATTCCAGAGGAATGACAGTTCACAAAAACGTTTCAAATCCCTTTTTTGAATTTATATGGACTTAGAAGGTGGAAGTTTAATATCTCTGAGCGTCGCTATTACACAATGATCACGCAAAATGTCAGCGAATACACCTGTACCACGGAATTTGTGAGGCATATTTGTTAGAAACAGGTCTAAGATGGAATATTTTTCAGGACAGTTTTTGCTTGGTCTAGTGGGAGAGTCAATAAGTTGGGTTAGATTGAGTGATGGGGTGTTGACTTATCCCAGTCAATGTTAAAATCGCCTGCCAAAAAAATCTCTTTAAATTTCTTAGGAATTCTGTCAGGGAGGACAGAGCCTCAGGTGTTGCTGAGAGGGGGATGATAACAACCCACTACAGATATGATCTGGCCTCCATTCAACGTTATGTTTACAGCTAAGGCCTCAAACTCGTTTGGGATTGTTTTAGCAGACACAAGACTAGAAACCAGAGATTTTCTGATGTAAATAGCAACTCCACCTCCCCCTATTTGACGATCACAGCGCTAGATATTAAATCCATTGATTACCAGATCATTATTCAGTACAGATTTGTTGAGCCAAGTTTCAGAGATGAAGATTACATTTGCCCCAGAAGAACTGACCAGAATTTTCAAGCCATCAAGTTTTTTCAGAAGGTTACGAGCATTTACATGATGAAAATGAAGATCTGACATGTTTTTAAAGTCATTTGGTGTACTGTAGTTAGTGGGGGGTCCAGGGTTGGACTGAATACCTGAGAGCAGTAACAACATTATTATCAGACTTTTTCTTGAGTTTTTCTTGACTGATGTGTAATTACAGGAGTTAATAGTGTGACAATTAGCCCCATAATTGAACCATGAGAAACATTAATGAAGACGCGATCATTCAGAACACAAAAACAGTGAAAGTTGCAGTGATGGGCAGATCCATATATGTTAACAAGATTCAGTGATTCCAGATAGTCTGTGATCTGAAAATAATGACAATAATATGAATGGTGCAGAAAAGTCTCACAACTAAAATATTTAATGGAAACACAAAATGATCTGTCAGCGAGGTATGATCTGAACAAATTGAGACTGACCCTGTGATGCCCACCCACTGCTCCAACGTAGCAATGAGGATTTCATAGTCAATGGTGTCAAAAGCGGACATAAAGTCCAATAGGACAAGCAGCACAGAATCACCAGTATCTGTGGATAAGAAGAGGTCATTAAAAACCTTCAGTAGGGCAGTTTCATTGCTGTGAAGAGGTTTAAAGCTTGATTGGAATAACTCAAGGATAGAGTGATCCTCCAGGAAGCACTTCAACTGGGACCCAACTATTTTTCAATAAGTTTAGAAACAAATGGGAGTCTGGAGATAGGCCTGAAGTTGGATAAGACTGAGGGGTTAAGGTTTGGTTTTTTCAGGAGAGGTTGAACAGCAACATGTTTAAAGGTTTTTGGCACCACACCAGTGGATACACTGCTATTCACAACAGCAAGAATGGAAGGACCTAGAGTAGGAAAAACTTCATTTAGTAGCCGAGGGGAGACCACATCAAAGGGGGAACCAGATGGTTTCAAGCTGCACTTGACCTGCTCTAGAGAAGACAGAGAGATTTGGTTCAAAATGGTCAAATACAGATACAGATTGAGGTGGGATGGATGGATCATGAGTTGGATGGGAAATGAGATCCCGGGTGGTCTTGCTCCCTTGCATGAACAAATCTGCTCCACACTTTTGCCATGGTCTCCTTGGATATGGTGTCAGCATCATCAGCTCCCTATGGTTCAGTCTCTCCTGGCAACATGCTCAGCATTTAAGAACCAACTCATTAAGCTGCTGGCTAAGCCCTGGCCACCATATGGCCACCATACTGACTGCCATGTCCACTCTATACACTTGACCACACCTTGATGTCCTTCATGCAGCTTGGCAGGAACATCATTTCTCATTGTTGAGGGTATAACGAGTTGTTATCCCCTTAGTAGTAGACCATCCTTGATTGTAAGGAGAACTTGTTCAGCCCAATATTACTTGAGTGCATATCATTTGGTGTTGTATGCTGGCCATCCTTCAGCACTAGGGTTGGGCATCGAGGATCGAGAATCGTTTGGAACCGGGACTAACTATCCGGTTTTCCTGGAATCGTTTGAAATTTTATTTTCAATTCATATTTTTGATGCCTAGTCCGCCACCGGAAGTTGAAGCTGCCCGCCAAACACCAACGAAGAAGAATCCACCGGAAGTGTTTCTAAACATGGAAAGTGAGCAACTGTGTGTTATGATGACGGGTACCCAAACTGAAAGGACTGAAGTGAACAGAAACCAAGACTCAAAGATATTTAACAGTGTTTATTTACAAAGTGGTGATATCAGGTGACAAACTGGTGATGAATCTGGTTCTCTTGAAAGGCAGAGGAAATAGTCAGAGGTATTGCTGGGGAAAGTAGATGATGTAATAATGATGATGGAGATCCTTACAGATAATGGTGGAGATTTGTTTGTCAAGGTGAAAAGTAAGTAAGTAAGTAAGTAATGTTTATTTCTAGAGCGCTTATCACAGACATAAAATCACAAAGCGCTGTACAACAAAAATCAATGGCAAAAATATACACAGAATAAAACAAGCATAAAATCTACAAATATCAATCAATGCAAAATACAATAAAATCATGACATAAAAGCCTGAGCAAATAAAAGTGTTTTCAGTTGTTTTTTAAAAACCTCAACAGAGTCAGCAAAACGAAGCTGCAGGGGCAGACTATTCCAAAGCCTGGGGGCCACTGACTGAAAGGCCCTGTCCCCTTTAGTCCAACGTCCAAAACGAGATGAGTAGTGAGTTTCCAAAAAGACCAGATCGGCAAGTGGTGGTGGCACAGAGCAGCTGGAGGAATGCAGGAGGATTAATTCTCACAGAGACATACCATACCATACCATACCATTTTATTTATAAAGCACTTTAAACAGGAACAAGTTCACACCAAAGTGCTGGACAAACAAACACGCAACAGGCAACACAGACAATGAAGTACAACACGAAAAACATAAAAAACATTGCAGATCATAAATCAAACGATCCAATACAAATCAGCTGGCATTGAAAGCGATGGAGTAGTAGTGAGTTTTTAACCGGGATTTGAAAACCGAGAGGGAGGGGGCCTGTTTGATGAGCAGCGGTAACTCGTTCCAGAGTCTTGGGCCTGCTACAAAGACATCTTCAGCAGAGCAGCAGGACAGTGGGTGAACTCTAGAAAGATCCACAAAAACATGAGGCATTAGATATTTACATCTGTACACAGAATTACTGGCTGAAACATCTTCTACCGTTGGTAGTCAATGTCTCAGCGTCTTCTGAATGATCTCTGTGGCTCCTCATACTCCTCCTGCTTGTTGAGCTGATGATCTGCAACTGCTGCCAATTAGAGTCCTGGAAGGGGGAAGAGAGCATGCAGGCAGAACTCCTACACTGCGGTCGAAAGCGTGGCTTAACTTTAATAAAATGACCAGTCAGCTCAGTGCAGCACTTGCAATAATTTTATATTGTGCAAAGGAGGGTGGAAAAGTAAAAAAGTGGCCCATCTTTGACGCGCTCCGCCGGATTATTTTCGCTTCCTCCTCCAGACAGGGTCCGACCCTCAGAAGTAACAGAGTGGCTGTTGTGTCCTGCAATTGCATAAGACTGACAGCAGGGGGAACCTCTGAGTAGGGAGAGAACAGGATGTGTGGAGGAGAGAAGAGGAGTTGGGAGAAGTTAAATAAAGCATGGTGTTATGAAGTGAGCTCCGTCTACAGTACTCTGATTCTACACCTACATATTAGCAACAACACAACATTGGCGACGAGGATCGACGAGAATCGACGAGGATGGCTCTTTCTGTACCTTTGCCTGCTCCATTCATGCCGTGCCCAGGTGAACCGACGATACCGTTTCCAACGTGGCTAAAGATGTTCGACAACTACATGCTAGTGATAGCCGCGTCGGGAGACGACTGGCCTGATGCCAGAAAGCGCGCGGTTCTACTCCATGCGTTGGGTACGGAAGGACAAAGACTTTTCTACAGCCTGCCGAATACCGGGACCACGTTCGCTACTGCTATTGCTGCCCTTAAAGAACATTTCGTCCCGAAGGTGAACGTGATTGCTGAACGTCACAAGTTTCGACAACGTGTACAACGGCCGGATGAAAAGGTACAACAATTCTTAGCTTCTCTGCGTGAGTTAGCTGCCACATGTGACTTTGGAAACATGGAGGAACAAATGCTACGTGATCAACTGATAGAGCGTGTTGCTAATAATCGAATCAGAGACAGACTGTTACTCGAACCGGAGCTAACTCTTGCTAAAGCTACAACGTTGGCGCTACAAATTGAGAGTGGATTAAGAGATGCTAACGTACTTTCTGATGCTACCGCTGCTAGCATTTCTGTTCCCGTGAGGGCTGTACTGTCTGATGCTAACGCTGCTAACGCTTCAGCTCCCGTGAGGGCCGTACAAAGACAGCCGAAGTCAAGCCGCCGCTGGGACGCGAGGAGGACGCCGCGGGACCATGCTACTTCCACGACTCAACTTGCTGCTACTACACGCCGTTCCTGCTTCCGCTGTGGATCCTTCGACCATCTTGCTAACAACCCTGCATGCCCTGCTGCTAAAACGACATGCAACGAGTGTGGTAAATTGGGTCATTTTGCACGTGTTTGCCGTTCGACTCAAAAGGAGGTACGTGAAGTCGTCGTTAATGAAGCCACGGTTCTTTACATGAACAATGCTGTACAAGACAAGATTCTCTGCACCGTTCAAGTGACTGTTAATGGACGACGTACAGATGTTGAGCTGATTGTGGATACAGGCTCATCAGTGTCCATTATACCAGAAGAGATCTACCACACCTACTTTTATGACTGTGTACTAACTGAACCTACAGTTACTCTTGTTACTTATGCAAAAGAGAAAATTGCTGTGAAAGGGTGCTTAAAAGCTACTATTTCTCATGATGGTATTTCTACTGAAGGTACTCTTATTGTTGTTCAGTCAGGTGCTGCCCTGCTGGGTTTAGATTTATTCCAAGCATTACAAATGAAGCTTGAGGGACGACAAATTGCTACTGCTACTGCTACTTCTACTACCTCTATGGTTCAACCAGCTTTAACAAATACTGCTTCAGAACATTCTCCAGGAATGTCAGTTCGGGAAGTTGGTTATGATAAAAATTTCATACATAAAGTACAGATGTTGCCGAATGCTGTTCCAGTGCAACAAATAACTACTACTGCTCCACTTACTCCTGTTGAATTTCCTAGCAAACCATGGGAAAAAGTTGCAATAGACATTACAGGTCCGTTTGAAAATGCTAAATGGGACTGCCGTTATGCTATTGTGCTAACAGACTACTACAGCAAATGGCCTGAGGTTGCATTCGCTCCTACTGTTACTACAGATGTAATAATACGGGTTTTAAACACTGTGTTCAGTAGGGAGGGTAATCCGATGTATCTTGTTTCAGATAATGGTACTCAGTTTACTTCGCATGCGTTTACTACTTTTCTGAGAGAGAGAGAGATACAGCACTTAAAGTCAAGTGTATATTATCCCAGAGCAAATGGTGCTGTGGAAAGATTTAACAGAGTGCTTAAAGACTGCATACAAACAGCTGAAAGAAGTCACAGCTCATGGAAGGAAGCTGTCACTGAATTCCTTCACAACTACCGAGCTACTCCGCATGCAACTACCGGAGCTACTCCATTTGAACTACTGAGGAACAGAAAGATGCGTACCAAGTTAAACATACTCCCAGTAGAACTGAAGAGCAAAAGCCAAGCTCAAATACAACAGAGGGTGAAACAAAAGCAAAACAAAATGAAGGAATATACTGACAAGAAAATGAGAGCTAAAGTACCAACATTCAACGTGGGGGACACTGTTCGTGTTCGCAGACCGGATCACGTTTCCAAAGGATCTTCCAGATTCACAGAACCACGTACTGTAATGAAGAAAGTTGGACCAAATACTTTCTTACTGAGTGATGGGCGCAAGTGGAATGCTTCAAAACTTGCACTCTTCCCAAAACAAATCTTACGTGCTGCAGAACAAAATGATGATACTGTACTCGATGCATATGCACTGCCAGGAAATACTGATGAACCGCTTGCTGTGTTAAGAAGAAGTCAAAGAGATAGAAATGCACCAAGCTGGTTGTCAGGTTTTGTAAGTTAGAGTGAAAAAAAGTGTAAACTATTCCTGTTCATACTGTTCTGTAAGACAAGTAAATTTACTACTGTTCATACTGTAATGCAAAGGGTTAACAGGGTAAACTTTCATATTACTGTTGGCTTACAGAAATAATAATTTGATTACTTTGATTTTCTGCTGTCAGGTTACTGTACAAATTTACATGTAAGTAATTGTTTCAGGAAAAGGGAAATGTTGTGTCCTGCAATTGCATAAGACTGACAGCAGGGGGACCTCCGAGTAGGGAGAGAACAGGATGTGTGGAGGAGAGAAGAAGAAGTTGGCAGAAGTAAAATAAAGCATGGTGTTATGAAGTCAGCTCCGTCTACAGTACTCTGATTCTACACCTACATATTAGCAACAACACAACAGTCGGTCATTGATTTAATCCAATCATTGATTTCAGGATGCTTTATGGTCTTCCAATGTTTGAAGATGATCCTGGATGCTGTCACAAGGCCGACCATAATAACTGAAAGGGCTCCTTTGGAAATGTCCGGCATTTTAGATCTGTCTCCCAGTAAACACAGTTCTGGGGTCCGGGGGACTTCTGAGCCAAACCAGGCACTCAGAATCTTCAAGACTTCAATCCAAAAAGGTGTAATCAGAGAACATTCCCAAAAACAGTGTAAATATGTCCCCACTTCTTTTTTACATTTCCAACACAAATTGTCCGTCATTAGTTTCATTCTGTGCAATCTGGTAGGAGTATGATAATATCTATGCAACACTTTATACTGTATGAATTTATTTCGGGCTTCTTTCACATATTTACCGCTCCCTGATAGGACCTCCAGCCATTCTTCCTTTGTGTACTCGATTTTCAAATCTCTTTCCCAAATAAGTTTGATATTTAATGATTCACCACTCAAACTACAACTTAAAAGTTTATAAAACTGAGAGGTCGTGTGGCGATCACGTGGCAACCTAATAAAATCTAAAATCTTATTTTCCACACTGTCTTTGATTTTGGAGGTCACACAGAGTCTCATCTGTAAATATTTCCATAGGTTTGCTCTGCCTTCCAGTTCAAATGTACGAGTCAAATCCTCATAGGACATAAATTGTCCATCTTTATACAGATCACCGATGGTGTGTATGCCACGTGAATGCCACTGCCCCCAAAACACAGGTTGTTTACCAATACATATGCTATGAAAATGTAGTGATGTTATTTAGACAGAATTTGAGTGAAATTTCGTTTATGATGTAATGATTCAGTGCAGTAAAACATGCACACCACATTAGAATAAACATAGAAAATAAAAGAGATACTTCAAAGTCCATCCATCCATCCATTTTCTTCCGCTTATCCGGGGTCGGGTCGCGGGGGTAGCAGCCTAAGTAGGGAGGCCCAGACTTCCCTCTCCCCAGCCACTTGGAGCAGCTCCTCTGGGGGAATCCCAAGGCGTTCCCAGGCCAGCCGAGAAACATAGTCCCTCCAGCGTATCCTGGGTCTTCCTCTGGGTCTCCTCCTCTACTTCAAAGTGACTCATCTATTTTAAACTATAAGTAATGTTGAATAATTATTAGATAGATACATAAATTAAAGCAGTACCAATCAGTGCTCTGTGGACGACGAGAACGGGTTCCATCACGTCCTCCTCTGTCCTCACTAATCGTGGCTTCCCCCCTGCTTCCTCGTTGGTAAGGCTTCAATAAATACGGCTGCAGACATAAATTAGAACCTGCTGTTTATTGTTTAACCCCCTGAAATAACTTTGGCTTCCCAAACTGAATAAAAATCGCTCAATTCTTCACTCAGTTTGCTAAATTCGTCCGGTTCTGTATCGGTCGCCATGTTGTTTACAAGGTGCGCACGAGCAGCGACTCATCTCCGTACGTCACAATGACGTATTGCGGAAGTTCTCGGATTTATGTGGGCGTTTCACAGCGACAAAATTACCATAACTTGTAATGAAATTCTGATATATTTATAATGTATTTTGCAAAAACAAACATAGTTGAATGATAAAATATATATATGTAGTGCAAAATGATGCATAGTTAAAACATGATGTCAGAGCAGCTTTAAACATCCATCCATCCATCCATTTTCGTCCGCTTATCCGAGGTCGGGTAGCGGGGGTAGCAGCCTAAGTAGGGAGGCCCAGACTTCCCTCTCCCCAGCCACTTGGAGCAGCTCCTCCGGGGGAATCCCAAGGCGTTCCCAGGCCAGCCGAGAAACATAGTCCCTCCAGCGTGTCCTGGGTCTTCCTCTGGGTCTCCTCCCGGTGGGACATGCCCGGAACACCTCACCAGGGAGGCGTCCAGGAGGCATCCTAACCAGATGCCCGAGCCACCTCAACTGGCTCCTCTCGATGTGGAGAAGCAGCGGCTCTACTCCGAGTCCCTCCCGGATGACTGAGCTTCTCACCCTATCTCTAAGGGAGAGTCCAGACACCCTGCGGAGAAAACTCATTTCAGCCGCTTGTATCCGAGATCTCGTTCTTTCGGTCACAACCCAAAGCTCATGACCATAGATGAGGGTGGGAACGTAGATCGATCGGTAAATTGAGAGCTTTGCCTTTTGACTCAGCTCTCTCTTCACCACGACAGACCGGTACAGCGCCCGCTTCACTGCGGACGCTGCACCTATCCGCCTATCGATCTCACGCTCCAGTTTTCCCTCATTCGTGAACAAGACCCCGAGATACTTAAACTCCTCCACTTGGGGCAGGACCTCCTCCCCGACCTGGAGAGTTTGATTAATATGTCCACATATTAAAAGGAGCAGATGTCCACGTTCCGGAATAAGGCACACCTCCAAGGGCCCTGGGCCCTGTGACCCCTTGGGGACCAAGTATATTAGGGAAGATACCCTCCTGTAAAAGTGTTCCCACACCACCCGAACCGGGGGTGTTGGGGGACAGGTGCAAAGCATTGTCCCTGGTGGACAACTGTGGGCCAGAACGTTTGCTTTTTCTTCTTTTAGTGAGAGGCATGGCACGGAGGGAGTGCAGGTTCTGTATGCGAACAGACCTCCGGACTCCAGGCCGCTCCATGGCCGGGTCTGGTTCACAAGCCTCTGGCTCCACCATTACTCTAGAGCTGGTTATGACTCCAGGGAGCTGTGTTGGGCACGTTTTCTCTAAGGACGTGCTTTGACCAAAGTGGTGGTGACTCATACGCCCAGAAATACGGTAATCTGGACTCGTATTTGCAATATTATGACTGAGCTGCAAAGCTCCCGATGAGGGGATGCCATTCAAAGGCACAGCTGAGCTAGTGCGTTGAGCTCTGTTGCACAATGCAGGTTCACTGCTGGTGCACGACCTGCTGTCCGCACAGGATGAAAAATTAGTTCCAGTGTGAGGATCTAACACTGCATGAAACACCCTTTTTTGCTCAGCACCTATAAGCCTAGCTGATGTCATTAAGTCCAGGCCTTCTCTGGCATGAGGAAGAAGAATCTGATCCAGCCCAGGTGCATTTCCTGCTTTGTAACAACATCTGTTAACAAAACCCGCAGCATCAATGCTGTCCCTTTTTTTAGCATGTGAGTCTGGCTTGGGCCTGTGGGCCTCTGTTGTAGCCCCTTCGTTATTCATTGCTGACATCCACTGAAAAGCATCTGGGGGCCATAACGGTACATTGTCATAGTCACCAAGTTCTGTCGGCACACCCTCTTGGCGTGCAGACGTGTTGCAGGCTTGTGGAATTTGTGTATTGTCGGCTCGCTAAGTTCCAACGGGGCGGGGATCGAAAGATGTGACCCCTCTCACCTGGCCGAGTGAAACCCGGTGTACCTGCTTGCAGACGCCTCTGGGTCTGTCTGTTACAGACAGTCCTGCGACGACCTGCTGGGGCTTATTGTTCTGAGCTAGCACCCCATGAACCGCGAGGGAAGGGGGGTGACAGCCCCCACCCTTTATAGCAATCGATATCAGAGGGGAGCTGTGTTGTTGATGTTGCTGGGGTTTTTTTCTGAGTGAAGAAACAAGGCGAAACTGTTCTTTGAATTTTTATTTGTGTTTTGTGCAACAACCTTTTTGACTTTATTTCACATACATCAGAACAGTGATGTTTTGTCCATAGATCAAAGTCACCAGCTTTTCGTACTCTTTTACAAATAAAGTCTGGACATGTAAAATTTGGCCCCCGTACCACCTGGTCGGGCGAGCCGGTAAAGCTGAGCAGAGGGCCCATTTCATCAGGCTTGCCTCTGTCTCGTGTCACGATTCACCGAAGAGGTCCTCTGTTGGACCGCTTGGCGGGGTACGAACCTGTTCCTACTCCAGGAATGACCAGCCTGTGGTGGACCCGGTGGGGGTCTCTGCCGGTGATCCCCCTCGTACGCCGGATTCTTCTGCGAAGGATTACGTGTGGTTGAGCGGTGCCGAGGCTGCACGGGTCTGTTCCCAGCTGTCTCCCTGGGGGGGGGGCTCTCCTGGGCATGCTTTCCCGGAGGGCCTTAGCCTGTTTACGCCTCTGTTCCAGCCTGGTCTGGATCCGGTCCAGGGCTTTTCCGAACAGTCCCGTCGGCTTTATCGAGTGGTGATAAAAATTAACTCGCCGACCCTCCGGGAGGTCTGTCAGAGTCATCCACAGATAACGTTGGGCGATGACCACCTCAGCCATGCATCTGTCCTGTGCAATGGCAGCTGTCCCTATCATGTGGAGCACAAAGTCCGTTGTCCTGCGGGCTTCTTCCAGCACTTGGGTGGAAGCCTGTTTGTCTGTCGTCACCTGGAGCTCCTGTAGCTTTTCAGCCAGGTACGCCTGCATCATCGCGGACGCGTTCATCGCACGCGCCGCGAGGCCCTGAGCCCTGTAACACTTCTCGAGCTGAGTAGCTGAGGCTCGACAGGCTTTACTGGGCAAAGTCGGTTTTGTTCCAGAAGATCTGGGGGCCAAGTGAGATGCAAGCGTGTCCTCCATCTGTGGCACCTTGGCTATTCCCGTTGCCTCCATTCCAGCCACGTCCAGGAACTGTGAGAGTGGGAGCAGCATGGGAGCTCTGGGCTCAGTCCAGGTGCGAGTCAGCTCTGTGAGGAAATCCGAGAAGATGGGCATCCTGTGCCTTGTTGTGGATTGCTGCTTGGCATAGAAATAATTTCCTGCCAACCTTGTGACTTGTTGACGGGGTGGAGGTTCTGGCCAAGGGATCTGCAGCGTGTCCGCCGCTCTGCGGCACAAGTCGAACAGAGCGGGGATCGAGGTGTCAGTCTCCGGGAGCACTGGCGCCGGGTTGTGAGAGAGGTCCTCCTCCTCCTCTACATCATACTCGTTGTCGGCTTCATCACCAGAAATTTCACCCGAGGCTGTTAGCGAGATCTCATCCGCGTTCATCATGCCTCGAGTGTCAAACTCGGCTGTCGAGTCCCCGATGGGAGCTGCCACGTCTAGGCTGTCGCCCCACTCGACTCGAGTACTGTCCTCCAAATCCATGCTCTCGAGCTCCGGCGTGGGAGTGAGAGCCTCAGTGGGATCCAGGTCTGTTGGCGCCGCAGCTGTGCCCATGGCTTTGGCTATGAAGTCTACCCGGTGCCTCCTCACCGCCTCCAGCATCTGGCTGCAGTGTGGGCAGGAGTCAGGCATGTTCAACGCCGTTTTCGCGTGCAACATTCCCAGGCCGACAGGACAGGCCTAGTGGGTGTCTGTCGCCGAAATGGAAAAACCGCAGCCGCTGGGGCAGGCGCGCGGGGTTGGGCTCGCCGTCCTGCTAGACTTTTTCGTAAATCTTGGCTTTCGCTTTCCTTTCTCTGGAGCCACGTCAGAGAAAAAAAACAAGCAAGTCTTCCCAAAATTCTTGTTCGAGACGTCTCCTCCATTGCGTCACTTTCGCTGGCTAGCCTTCTACGACTTTAGCAGGGTAGCGATGTGACACAGTTAGCGCCGTCCAGCGAAGCAGTCTGCGGAGAGAAGAGAAGAAAACTTCGGGGTTAAGGAAAAATGTGCCGGACTAGCTTTCGCCAGCCCAGCAGTATGCAGGAAAAATTCTCTGTACGCTCAGTGTAGGGAGTGAGCTCACCTCTGGTCGAGCGATGAACAACAGAGAAGTCCCACGAAGAGAAGTTCAGGTTTAAGCGAGGTGAAGGGCAAAAAGAGAAAGTAGGATGGGCGTCCGCGTCTTAAGTACCCAGAGGGCGGGGTCTCTGGGGTGATGCTGACGCCCCCTGCTTGATTGTATTTGTGATTGTATTCCTTCAGGTAATCGCGCGGGGGCGCAATTTCCCTATAATGTTGTAAAAGATACAGTATATCAAGATATACAGTATATCAAACAATATGATTAAAGGTGTACAACTTAAAAAGTAAAAATTTCACAAAAACAAAATATCAGAAAGATTTCCACAATTCTTACCTTCACAATGCTCTGCAGCAAAGTGAGGGAACCGAAACACGGGAGGAGCCAAGTGCACACATCATTTCCTCCTTGATACATTTCAAAATAAAAGACCTCAATAAAATAAAATTCACAAACATGAATACAGTGGAGTAACTGATCATTTTAGAGTATATTTTTTAACTCCGTCACACTTATCATACGTCACTAAATCTGTTAGGGTTTGTAAGGAAATTAAATGTAATAAATTGTTTACTCTTTGATCCTTTCTTAGTAACTAAAGGTATCTCTTGTAAATGAGGCTCAGTGTGATTAACTGTCTAAATAAAGGTTGAATAAATAAAAAAAGTTACAAAGCTTCCAGGCTGCACGTGATGCTACTATGGAACACTTCAAGGGATTTATTAGTATTAATAAAAAATGTTTTGACAAATTTACTCCAACCTAAACTCACCCTGAGCTGAGGCT